>CM055266.1:159823892-160079643 GCA_029237695.1 Conchocele bisecta
TGTACATGTATTTTTGGTTGACATTATGATGCGTCTTGGACGAGAACGGATATAGCACGGTTCGGATAAGCAACACGGAAGGTTGTATGTCGCCGGACTTCCGTGTACTAACGGGGTCGCACTGTACATTTTAGCAGGTTTAATACTACTTTATATTTGCCACTGTTGTTTTGCCACAACAGTTCACCCCGTTTTGCTACATTTACATAAATGCGCTACAGGATATTGATTTTGACATTAAACCCAAGTCACTGAGACGATTGTTTTCAAAGTATTTGGTCAGTCTCATTTAGAGGGATGTTTCTTACAATTTATGGTATTAGTGGCCGAATGGACCAGAGGCAATGCATTGTGTCTTTATACACACTGCTTCAGTCCACTAAGCTGTAAATGGGTACTGGGAAAATCGATTATATTTGATTGTATGCACATTGATATATGAATAACATAATTATGAGCCTACAAATAATCTCCGAAAGTGGGTGTTGCAATATAGATGGATGGATGGATGGATTTTTTCACCTATAACTAGTATGATTCCCATCATTACAACACTGCCTTGTTCCACCATACAAGTGTATTCCTGTCAAATATATAACGTAATTATACTCAATTATATTGAACTCATCCTGAATGACATTTGGTGGCAGATGATTACCTATATGACACCTCTTATGGGAGTATGTTGGGGTACAATGAATAGAACCTAGCTTTGCTAAGTACACTATGATGCCACTTCATTCAAACACATTTACAATATTCGAGTATATTGTAACAATCAATATATTCATGTGTGTCTAAATAGCTTACTGTTGTGTTTGTTTCACATAGAAAATTGAAAAACTCACAACAATTAATGCGACACTGGCAGTGGCAGATGATTACCTATATGACACCTCTTATGGGAGTACCTTGGGGTACAATGAATAGAACCTAGCTTTGCTAAGTATACTATGATGCCACTAAATGAAAATACATTCACAACATTTTAGGATACTGTGACAATCAAGATATAAATGTGTACCAAATAGCATAATACTATGTTTATTTCACTTAGAAAAATAATATTTTCAAACTCTAAAATCTGGACAATTGTGACACTGGCAGATGGTTACCTGTATGATACCTCTTATTGGAAAACTATGATTCCACTCGATGCCACGGTTTATTTTCTTGATTGATGCTAATTTCATTGACATAATTATGATGTCAATATTCAAGTCAAAATCTATCGGGGGGGGGGGGGGGGGGGGGTGGGGGGGGGGGGGGGGGGGTCTGCTTGATTAATGTTTAGTATGCCCCCTATGCGATACCAAGTTGGGCATATTGTTTTGCTCTGAAAGTGCTGTACGTCCATCCGTTGTCATTTACGTCATAATGTTTGTAGCTCACCTGAGCAAAGCTCATGTGAGCTATTGTTACCGCAATGTGTCCGTCGTCCGTCCGTAGGGGGATTACAACATTGTTAAAATGATGTCATTACGTAATCCAAGATGGGTGGGTGGCAGGTGGGAGCACGCAATGGGTAATTTAATGATCAGGGTTCATCCTTACCGGAATCCCGATTGGAGACATGTTTGGCCCTCACATACGTCTTTGGCATTTTGTATGTGACAGTTGAATCTGGTTATACCTCTTATGTGAGTATTACAATATTCGTAATCCTATTTTAGGGGAAGGGGCCAAGTGACTTGGTGTGGTATGGACCTGGCACCAGATCAGGTTATTCTAATTTCAGGGCTGAATATATTTGTTCTCGATGTAAATATTCAGTTCTGATTTTGGGATTTTCCCCCCAATGCAGCAGGTTAAAATGGGATCAACCCATTTGCCGGCCTTACATGACCTTCGCTGTTGATAGGCCGTTAAACACTAATAAACAAACAAACAAATCCAAGATGGCCGCCATCTAAAAATATCACAAATTCTTCAAGTCTTCTTCTCAAGAACCGCCAACGGGATTTCGACAAAACTTGGTATGAATGATCGATGATGTACAATGCTCTTTCAAAGTTGTTAAAATGGTGACCCCGGGGTCAAAAATGGGCGTGGCCCGTGGGGTCAAATTGTGGTCAAATTTTATTTTTGACCGAATATGGTCATGTCATATATCAAATCGAAGGTATCAACGAGGCGATCACTCTGGTGCATTGTTTGTCGAAATCGGATGGTTATGTCATCCAAGATGGCCGCCGAAAGGGCAAAAAGGTCAAAATTCTTCTTCACATGAACTGCTTCGCCCATGTTAGCCAAACTTAAAAGTTATGGTCCATGGGTGAAGCCTTTTCAGATTTGTTAAAATGGAGGTCATCGCTAATCCAAGATGGCCACCCAGGGCTTAAAAATTCAGTCGCCCCGCTCGCCATGGCGAGTCAATTTTCGTGTTGGCGAGAGGATTTTCTTGTCACTGGCCCGAGTGACAAATCGGGAAAGGCCATTCTGTATTTTCCGAAAATTTACGGAACTGACAAAATTAGCATCTTAAGTTCCATTCTTTTATTGGTTTTCCTAACGCTTTCCGCGATCTCAAAACCGGAAATGATGTTTTTAATGTTTACATTAGAAACCGGGATATTGATCAATTACAGCAACCCTGTACTCGACAATTGGATGTTCAGACAGTTGCTATGCACTCGGCGGATAGTTTTTACTCACTCCTAAAACAGACCACGCGTCTCGTTTTGCTGACAGTGTGCTTTCTATTTCCTTCATCTAAAATGCTGAATATATCACACATGCATTCCTGTAAGGCTCTACTACCATGCTGTACCAAATCCACGACCGTCCAACCCCCGCTGATCCCAAGGTCACGGTCAAATACTTAGTCTCTTTACAAAACTTAACATCAGAGAAATATGTTATAACTTCTATTTCCTTCATCTAAAATGCTTAATATTTGACACATGCATTTCTGTAAGGCTCTACTAACATGCTGTGCCAAATCCATGACCGTCCAACCCCCGCTGATCCCAAGGTCAAGGTCAAATACTTTGTCTCTTTAAAAAACTTAACATCAGAGAAATATTGTTATAACTTCTATTTCCTTCATCTAAAATGCTTAATATTTCACACATGCATTCCTTTACCGCTCTATTACCATGCTGTGAGAAATCCGCGACCATCCAACCCGCGCAGATCCCAAGGTCAAGTCAAATACATGGTCTCTTTACAAAACTGAACATCAGAGAAATAAGTTATAACTTCTTTTTCCTTCATTTAAAATTCTTAATATTTCACTCGTGCATTCCTCTAAGGTTGTATACTCAACAAAACTAGAAACGTCCCTGTTTTATAGCCGGTGTAGCTCTGTCTATGTATGTACCACATGTTCAAAGTACATGTATTTTAAACCGTGGCGATGTTCAGAATACGATCGTGTAGAGTTTAGCCGATACACACGGTTTACATAGCGGCCAGTGACCGGAACGTTGATTTCCACTTTTTGCATGTGCACGCTATACTTGTCATCGATAAGGTGATTCAGTTCATGTCGTACCATTCATGCGATAGGGGCTATTCGGAAAATTAAAAAACTTTTTTAATTTTTCACTGTTTTCGATATGCCACGGCTTTCCGAAAACGAGCGAAATCAGGCAATTGGGATGCTTGCGGGTGGGATGGCCGCCAGGGCGGTCGCGCCTCGGTTTGGTTGCTGTCTGAAGACGATTGATCGTCTTGCAGCCCAGGTACAGCAGACTGGGGCTGTTCACGACGGCAGCGACCTGGTAGGCCTCGTGTAACGACGGCTAGAGCCGATCGTTACATTACGTTGACGCACTTACGTCAACGTCGATTGGCAGCCACAGTCATGCTAGGCGATACGGTGTCTCAGGGCAGACCATTCGCAACCGGTTACGTCGTAACGCCCAACCAATCCGGGCACGCCGCCCGTACACTGGTCAGATAATGACCCAACCAGCACTGTTATGGGCGCGATGTCATCTGAACTGGAGAAGGGCTGACTGGAACCGAGTTTTGTTCACCGATGAATCTCGGTTCACAGTTAGTCATGCTGACGGAAGATTACGGGTATACAGGCGTAAAAATGAAAGATTCACCGATTGTTGCATTGTTGAGAAGAACAGGTTTGGGGGAGGGAGCGTAATGGTCTGGGGTGGGATCATGGGAAACCGGAAGACAGATTTGGTTGTTGTACAGGGCAACATCAATGCACAACGTTATGTTGGAGATGTGCTAAATGCACATGCCTTACCATTTATCCGTCAGCATGGTCCTGGTGTGACATTGATGCACGACAATGCCCGCCCTCACGTAGCCATGGTCACCACTCAATACTTACAGTAAAACAACGTCGACGTCATGCCATGGCCCGCGGTCTCCCCGGATCTCAATCCCATTGAGCACATATGGGATGAGCTGGGCCGCAAAGCACGAGCTAACCATCAGATTGACAATGTTCGCGATCTTACACGGGCGTTACAACGGGAATTGGAGGAATTTGCCCAACGCACTGGTATTGCGTTACGTCACGTCGATGCGGCGTAGGATCATTGCATGCATTCATGCAAATGGTGGCCACACTCGGTACTAACGAGATTTACTGAATTTGCCACATTACTTATTGAAATTCCATCTCTAAACATTAAGTAACACATTTCTGAGTTTTTGTGATTTTTGATTTTGACCCCTACCGCCCTTGGCCGGTTATCTCTCGAATATTTAACAAGATATCCAAATGCAATTTATTGGCTTTGATACAGAAATGAATGAACTTGTTTTTCCATTTTGATTTTTAAAAGTAACCCTTTTGGTTTTTGATGAATCTTTCCTTAAACATGGAGGGACGTTTCTAGATTTGCTCAGTATACTATCATGCTGTGACAAATCTACGACCGTCCAACCCCCCCTGATCCCAAGGTGAAGGTCACATACTTAAGTCTCTTTACAAAACTTAACATCAGAGAAATATGTTCTAACTTCTACTATTTCTTTCATCTAAAATTCTTAATATTTCATGCATGCATTCCTCTAAGGCTCTACTATCATGCTGTGACAAATTCCTGCTGATCTCGAGGTCAAGGTCACATCCATAGTCTCTTTACAACACTTAACATCAGAGAAATCGGTTTATAACTTCTATTTCCTTGCTCGGATCTGCTTCACATTTCACACACGCATTGCTCCAATGGACCTCTACCACCCTGGGACAAATTCACATTCATGCCGCTCCCGCTAAGCCAAGGTCCAAGGTCCAAGCCCACACACTTGGAAATGTTTACATATTTTAGTGGTATCTGGGCCCATGCGGGGGGGTATTCCATAAGCCTCGCTTACTGACCCTACTGACCAATCTAGTTTATGATAGAAAACCATTACAGTTATTGCCATATTGTTTGTATTACTTGATTACATGAATTGGTCCGAAACTTCCAGGGTACGAAAAATAAATAAAAAACAGCGCGGGGAATTATTATTAAATAACAACAACTTGGCGATTAATTGTATTGGTCCGAAACGTCCAGTGTACGAAGCTTGTGAGTGACCAAAAAACAGCACCTGATAGTATTTATAAACAACTACAACTCTGCGATTTTTTTTCCATTCTTTTTTTTTAGAAAATTGAGTGCGTCTTATAGCCCCATGTAGACATTTTCCCCCAGATGTTGGAGTGAAAATAGGGGTGCGACTTATGCATGATTGCGACCAACACTCGGCAGAATACAGTAATGGGCATTTATGCTTAGAAATAAGATGTGTATATACCGGTAAAAAAGGGTAGAGTAAAAATGAATTTACCAGAGGTTTTATATGTACATGTAATGGTACATGTAATATATGGGATTTAGTACTAAACCCATTGATCCGGCCTTAAATGACCTTCGCTGTTGATAGGCTGTTAAACCCCAACAAGCAAACAAAATGAGAGGTTTTATCACATGCAACTAGTATGTTCCCCCATACAGGTGTATTCCTGTCAAATATATGACATAATTATACTCTATTGAACTCATCCTGAATGACATTTGGTGGCAGATGATTACCTATATGACACCTCTTATGGGAGTACCTTGGGATACAATGAATAGAACCTAGCTTTGCTAAGTATACTATGATGCCACTAAATTAAATCACATTCACCCAATTTTGTTCACCCTTATAGGTACATAATATCGGATTTCCCATCTTGTTGCGTGTAAAAATTGAAACAACCCAGCAGTCCTAGTATCGTCAAATACATGTACATGTATATTCAATTAAACCACTTTACACAGGGCCATGATGACAACACATTTTGATTTTTTATACCCGGTAGTATTTTTGTTGCACCTGCCGCTTTAGCACAAGTCGCGACCATTGTCGTCGAATTGCTTCAATATTCGGACACTTGATACATGTGAGCATTTGGAACACACTCATACCGCCATTAACATGACATTGACCTTTTTTTCCTTCACATTTTTACGGAAACCCGTAGCAATTTTTTTGCGTCAAAAAGTTTGTACCAGCTTCTTCATCATGGTATAACTTTTAATGTTACTTGACAGATTGCTTCAATATTTGGACACTTGATATATGTGAGCATTTGGAAGACACTCATGCTGCCATTAACTTGACCTTGACCTTTTTTACTTTCACATTTTTGCGGAAACACTTGTACAAACTTTTTTACGCAAACATATGTACAAGTTTGTTGATTATGGTATAACTTTAATATTACTAGACAGATTGCTTCATTATTTGGACATGTGATGTATGTGAGCATTTGGAACACACTCATGTCACCATTAACATGACCGTGACCTTTTTTTATCTTCACATTTTTGCGCAAACACTTTGTACAAGCTTCTTCATCATGATATAACTTTAATATTACTTCAATATTTGGAAACTTGATATATGTGCGCATTTGGAACACACTCATGCCGCCATTAACATGACCTTGCCCTTTTGGACCTTCACATGGTTGTGGAAACACATAGCCATTTTTTTATGTCAAAAGGTTTCTTCAACCTTGACGTTTTTCATATTTTAAGCATGCACTTCTCTGACAGTTTTTATGATGCTTACTTTACGAATGTAGGACAAAACACCCTCAGACAAAACACCCTCAACGCAAAAGTGACTACATGGACATATCCCCCTCAATCGTTTTATCAGGTTGGACAAAACACCCTCGATGTTTTTTTCAGGGTGGACGAAACCCCCTCAATCGTTTTCTCAGGGTGGACGAAACCCCCTCATTCGTTTTCTCAGGGTGGACAAAACACCCTCAATCGTTTTCTCAGGGTGGACGAAACTCCCTCAATTTCTGGGATTGATGGAGTTTTGAGTTGAGAAAGGGTCTATCTTCATTACATATGCTTCGCACTGATTGTTGGTCCTGTGGGAATCCTGAAGTGTGGCCTCCTGGACGTTCCATATTACGGGGCTGAACCTTGAAATAGTTTGTCAGCCACTATCTGACCCGGTTTGCCCCTGTTGGCCTCGGCACTTGACTTTATCTCCGCACGCACATTCAAAGCGGTGATGGCGAAGTAGTCGGCGTCATGGGAGTGTTGTGTTGTCACTTCGGTTACCTGAAAAACACACAATGATAATGAGCATTTTTTCAAAATAATATATTATATAATGATAGAATAGCTGGACTGGTAATTCCGAGATAAAATATTTGACATTTTCACTTGAAAATAATATATTATATGAGCCAAACTATGACAAAACCACCCTTATCGCATCGCTGTATTTGTAAATGACGTAGAAAATTTACACAAATTACTCTGAAATCTGTGTTAATTCTGAGATGTTGAGAAAGCATTAGCATTTTTTCAAAACAAAATACTAAAAAATAAGTAGACCTCGGCAGAGCTTGCCTGAACGTTGTGTACATTCCCAGCAGATCGATGTCTTATTCTGAGAATATATCTATGCACCTTGTTTGCCCATTACCTTGAACCTTCACATGCCTGTTTATCATCATCCATATTTTCATTCTACCCACCACCCGTACGGCCCCTGTGCCCAATGTCAAGGTCAAATTTCCTTCATTGAAAATTCTTATTATTTCACTTGTGCATTCCTCTAAGGTTGTACTATCATGCTGTGACAAATCTACGACTGTCCAACCCCCGCTGATCCCAAGGTCAAGGTCACATACTTAGTCTCTTTACAAAACTTAACATCAGAGAAATATGTTATAACTTCTATTTCTTTCATTGAAAGTACTTAATATTTCATATGCTGTGACAAATCCCCGCTGATCTCGAGGTCAACGTCACATACATACCGTATAACCTCGAATTAACTCCCCCCCCCCCCCCCCCCCCCTAATAAACGCCGCCCCCGCTTACTCGCTTACTGACCAATCTAGTTTCATTCTACCCCGCTCCCGTGCGGCCCCTGTGCCCAATGTCAAGGTCTAATTACTTTGAAATATTTGGTTAAAGTTTTTGTCCCGACCACTTGCGGAAAGCGCGATATAGTCGGCACTTTGGTGTACGTCCGTCCATACGTACGTACGGACGTCCGTACGTACGTCTGTCTGTCCGGTTAAAGTTTTTCCGTCTACTCTATCTCTTTGTTTAGTGTCCATGCCTCGCCCCAAGGCGCGACATGCAGGCTGCGGCCATCTAGTTATGATTTATTATGATTTGTAAACCGTAAAATCTGGACTATTCTGACACTGGCAGATGATTACCTATATGACACCTCTTATGGGAGTACCTTGGGGTACAATGAATAGAACCTAGCTTTGCTAAGTAAACTATGATGCCATTAGATTCAGATTTTATTTATATACACCCGTTTGAAAACGGGACATATTATGTATTCATCTTGTACGGGCGGGTGGGTGGGTGGGTGGGTGGGCACAGCTTGTCCACTTAATAACTACAGTTCTACTTGACAGATTGTAACCAAATTCGGTATACATGTTTATCACGGCAATACAAAGAAGCCTATTGATCTTGAAAACATTTCCGATGATTGATCTCCCCTTGGCGGCCATTTTTAGCTCGACTATTCGAAGAATAAGTAGAGCTTATGTTGTCACCCCGGCGTCGGCGTCACCGTCACGTCACGCCTTGGTTAAGGTTTTTAGTCAAGCTTGTATATGGAATACTACTGGCCCTACACCCACCATACTTGCACAACTTCATCTCCTAGTGATGTACATCAATAACCCCTGATCTATATTTGACCTTGACCTACATTTCCTCTTGAATTACTTGGTTAATTCCCCTTGGTTAAGGTTTTTAGTCAACCTTGGTTAAGGTTTTTAGTCAAGTTTGTATATGCAATACTACTGGCCCTACACCCACCATACTTGGACAACTTCATCTCCTAGTGATGCACATCAATAACCACTGATCTATATTTGACCTTGACCTACGTTTCCTCTTGAATTACTTACTTAATTCCCCTTGGTTAAGGTTTTTAGTCAACCTTGATTAAGGTTTTTTTCAAGCTTGTACATTGAATACTAGTGTGCATCCAGACACCATACTTCGACAACCTTTTCTCATAGGTATGTACATCAATAACCCCTGATCTATATTTGACCTTCACCTACATTTCCTCTTCAATTACTTACTTAATTCCTTTTGGTTAAGGTTTTTAGTCAACCTTCTATATGGAATACTACTGGCCCTACACCCACCATACTTGCACAACTTCTTCTCCTAGTGATGTACATCAACAACCCCTGATCTATATTTGACCTTGACCTACATTTCCTCTTGAATTACTTAATTCCCCTTGGTTAACGTTTTTAATCAAGCTTGTAGATGGAACACTCCTGGCCCTACACCAACCATACTTGGACAACTTCATCTCCTGTGATGTACATCAACAACCCCTGACCTATATTTGACCTTGACCTACATTTAACCTTGAATTCCTTACTTAATTCCCCTTGGTTAAGGTTTTTACTCGACCTTGGTTAAGCTTTTTACTCAAGCTTGTACATGGAATACTATTGTGCATACAGACACCATAATTGGACAACCTTTTCTCATAGTGATGTACATCAATAACCCCTTATCTATATTTGACCTTCACCTACATTTCCTCTTGAATTACTTACTTAATTCTCTTTGGTTAAGGTTTTTAGTCAAGCTTGTAGATGGAATACTCATGGCCCTACACCAACCATACTTGGACAATTATTCTCCTAGTGATGTACATCAACAACCCCTGACCTATATTTGACCTTGACCTACATTTAACCTTAAATTACTTACTTAATTCCCCTTGGTTAATGTTTTTACTCCACCTTGGTTAAGGTTTTTAGTCAAGCTTGTAGATGGAATACTATTGTGCATACAGACACCATACTTGGATAACTTTTTCTCATAGGGATGTACATCAATAACCCCTGACCTTTATTTTACCTTCACCTACATTTAACCTTCAATTACTTGGTTAATGTTTATAGTCAAGCTTGTATATGGAATACTTCTGGGCCTATATCAACCATACTTGGACAACTTTATCTCCTAGTGATTTACATCAATAATCCCTGACCTATATTTGACCTTGACCTACTTTTATCCTTGGATTACTTAGTTATCTCCCCTTGGTTACGTTTTTTACTCAAGCTTGTATATGGAATACTCCTGGGCCTACAGCAACCATACTTGGAAAACCACGCACCTACATCCAAGGTCAAGGTCACTGTCAAAGGTCAAACCTATTGAAATTCCCTTCTGCTCTATATCTTCTACACCGATGCATGGATTATCAAATGGCTTGGCACAAATGTTTCTCATGATGAGAAGGTGTGTCGCGATCAATAACCACGCACCTACGTCCAAGGTCAAGGTCACAGTTGAAGGTCAAAGGTCAAACCTATTGAAATTCCCTTCCGCTCTATATCTTCTACACCGATGCATGGATTATCAAATGGCTTGGCACAAATGTTTCTCATGATGAGAAGGTGTGTCGCAATCAATAACCACGCATCTACGTCCAAGGTCAAGGTCACAGTTGAAGGTCAAAGGTCAAACCTATTGAAATTCCCTTCCGCTCTATATCTTCTACACCGATGCATGGATTATCAAATGCCTTGGCACAAATGTTTCTCAGGATGAGAAGGTGTGTCTCGATCAATAACCATGCATCTACGTCCAAGGTCAAGGTCATAGTTGAAGGTCAAAGGTCAAACCTATTGAAATTCCCTTCCGCTCTATATCTTCTACACCGATGCATGGATTATCACACTATGCCCAGGGTCAAGGTCACAGACTTGATGCGTTTGAAACCTAAACGCTCGGCTAAATGGCTTATAATCAAAAATGCCTCGTTTTCTTTGGCTGCCAGTGGGGGTATTCGTGTGCCGACAGGCCACATTTCTAGTTTCCCTTGGTTAATGTTTTTAGTCAACCTTGGTTAAGGTTTTTATGTAGGCCGCAGCCACCTTCTTTGTCAAGCTATGTGTACATCGACAACCCTCGTAGTCGAGCTATGCTATTCTCCTACAGCTCTTGTTAATTTTCGCACTGTATCCTTGTCCACGCAAGAACTCGAGTTTTACATGTTTATCACGGCAAGACGAAGAAGCCTATTGATTTTGAAATATTTCCGATGACTTATCTCCCCTTGGCGGCCATTTATTATTTTCACTCTCTGTATCCTTGTCCACGCAATAACTATACTCAACAAAACTAGAAACGTCCCTGTTTTATAGCCAGTGTAGCTCTGTCTATGTATGTACCACATGTTCAAAGTACATGTATTTTAAACCGTGGCGATGTTCAGAATACGATCGTGTAGAGTTTAGCCGATACACACGGTTTACATAGCGGCCAGTGACCGGAACGTTGATTTCCACTTTTTGCACGTGCACGCTATACTTGTCATCGATAAGGTGATTCAGTTCATGTCGTACCATTCATGCGATAGGGGCTATTCGGAAAATTAAAAAAAAAAATAATTTTTCACTGTTTTCGATATGCCACGGCTTTCCGAAAACGAGCGAAATCAGGCAATTGGGATGCTTGCGTGGATGGCCGCCAGGGCGGTCGCGCCTCGGTTTGGTTGCTGTCGGAAGACGATTGATCGTCTTGCAGCCCGGTACCAGCAGACTGGGGCTGTTCACGACCGGCAGCGACCTGGTAGGCCTCGTGTAACGACGGCTAGAGCCGATCGTTACATTACGTTGACGCACTTACGTCAACGTCAATTGGCAGCCACAGTCACTGCTAGGCGATACGGTGTCTCAGGGCAGACCATTCGCAACCGGTTACGTCGTAACGCCCAACCAATCCGGGCACGCCGCCCGTACACTGGTCAGATAATGACCCAACGTCACGTGCTGCCAGACTGTTATGGGCGCGACGTCATCTGAACTGGAGAAGGGCTGAATGGAACCGAGTTTTGTTCACCGATGAATCTCGGTTCACAGTTAGTCATGCTGACGGAAGATTACGGGTATACAGGCGTAAAAATGAAAGATTCACCGATTGTTGCATTGTTGAGAAGAACAGGTTTGGGGGGAGGGAGCGTAATGGTCTGGGGTGGGATCATGGGAAACCGGAAGACAGATTTGGTTGTTGTACAGGGCAACATCAATGCACAACGTTATGTTGCAGATGTGCTAAATGCACATGCCTTACCATTTATCCGTCAGCATGGTCCTGGTGTGACATTGATGCACGACAATGCCCGCCCTCGCGTAGCCAGGGTCACCACTCAATACTTACAGCAAAACAACGTCGACGTCATGCCATGGCCCGCGGTCTCCCCGGATCTCAATCCCATTGAGCACATATGGGATGAGCTGGGCCGCAAAGCACGAGCTAACCATCAGATTGACAATGTTCGCGATCTTACACGGGCGTTACAACGGGAATGGAGGAATTTGCCCAACGCACTGGTATTGCGTTACGTCACGTCGATGCGGCGTAGGATCATTGCATGCATTCATGCAAATGGTGGCCACACTCGGTACTAACGAGATTTACTGAATTTGCCACATTACTTATTGAAATTCCATCTCTAAACATTAAGTAACACATTTCTGAGTTTTTGTGATTTTTGATTTTGACCCCTACCGCCCTTGGCCGGTTATCTCTCGAATATTTAACAAGATATCCAAATGCAATTTATTGGCTTTGATACAGAAATGAATGAACTTGTTTTTCCATTTTGATTTTTAAAAGTAACCCTTTTGGTTTTTGATGAATCTTTCCTTAAACATGGAGGGACGTTTCTAGTTTTGCTCAGTATAGTTCGACGTCGACGTTTTTCCATATATAAGCCATATTGAAATAAAAATTTAAAAAAATAAAAATAAACCGACTGTCAGAAAACAACGTTATTTGGTACATGTATATATATATATTTTATATCTGTATAGGCGAGCACTCATAAATTTTAGAACTGGTGGAATAGTGACACAATTATACACTTATTTAATTCCTATAAGAACATTTTGTGCATACACTCTGTATCCTTGTCCACGCAATAACTCAAGTTCTACTTCACCGATCGAAACCAAATTCCGTACACATGTTTATTACGGCAAGGCGAAGAAGCCTATTGATTTTGAAAATTTTCCGATGACTTATCTTCCCTTGGCAGCTATTTATTATTTTCGCACTCTGTATCCTTGTCCACGCAATAACTCTAGTTCGACGTCACCGATCGAAACCAAATTCGGTATACATGTTTATCATGGCAAGACAAAGTAGTCTATTGATTTTGAAAATTTTCTGATACTTATCTCCCCTTGGCGGCCATTTTATAATTTTCGCACTGTATCCTTGTCCACGCAATAAGTCGAGTTCTACTTGACGAATCATAACCAAATTATCACGTCAACATGAGTTATCTCCCCTTGTTGACTGGCCTTGCCTCGACGGGCGTATATTGTGACCTTCGGCACTCTCGTTATTTTTTGCACTGTAGCCTATTGATTTTCATAAATTTCCGATGACATCCCCTAGACGGCCATTTTTAATTTTCGCACTCTGTACCCTTGTCCACGCAATAACTCAAGTTCTACTTCACCGCTCGTAACCAAATTTGGTATACATGTTTATCACGGCAAGATGAAGAAGCCTATTTTTGATGATTGATCTCCCCTTGGCGGCTATTTTTGTCGCGCCTGCTTTAGCAGAGGCGCGACTATAGTCGGCGCTTTTTCCGTCGTCCGCGTCGTCCGTTTTTTTTGTAAGGCAAATGCGTTAAAAGTTATTGTTTTTTCACAATATCTCTTTAAGCCCTTGCCAGACTTTGATAATATTTCACATCAATGTTTGTCATGGGATGATGCTTCATTACGCACACCCCCACATCCAAATTCTCAAGGTCAAGGTCATTTATTTACTTTTAATGTTCACCGGTTTTGTAACAGAAATGTGTTAAAAGTTATTGGTTTTTCACAATATCTCTTTAACCCCTTGCCAGACTTTGATAATATTTGACATCAATGTTTGTCATGGGATGATGCTTCATTACGCACACCCCCACATCCAAATTCTCAAGGTCAAGGTCATTTATTTACTTTTAATGTTCACCGGTTTTGTAACAGAAATGCGTTAAAGTAAAAAAAAATTCACAATATCTCTTTAACCCCTTGCCAGACTTTGATAATATTTCACATCAATGTTTGTCATGGGATGATGCTTCATTACGGACACCCCCTCATCCAAATTCTCAAGGTCAAGGTAATTTATTTACTTTTAATGTTCACCGGTTTTGTAACAGAAATGCGTTAATCTTATTGTTTTTTCACAATATCTCTTTAACCCCTTGCCAGACTTTGATAATATTTCACATCAATGTTTGTCATGGGATGATGCTTCATTACGCACACCCCCACATCCAAATTCTGATGGTCAAGATCATTTATTTACTTTTAATGTTCACCGGTTTTGTAACAGAAATGCGTTAAACTTATTGTTTTTTCACAATATCTCTTTAACCCCTTGCCAGACTTTGATAATATTTCACATCAATGTTTGTCTAGGGATGATGCTTCATTACGCACACCCCCACATCCAAATTCTCAAGGTCAAGGTCATTTATTTACTTGTAATGTTCACCGGTTTTGTAACAGAAATACGTTGAAGTTATTGTTTTTTCAAAATATCTCTTTAACCCCTTGTCAGACTTTGATAATATTTCACATCAATGTTTGTCATGGGATGGTGCTTCATTACGCACACCCCCACATCCAAATTCTCAAGGACAAGATCATTTATTTACTTTTAATGTTCACCGGTTTTGTAACAGAAATGCGTTGAACTTATTGTTTTTTCACAATGTCTCTTTAACCCCTTGCCAGACTTTGATAATATTTCACATCAATGTTTGTCTACGGATGATGCTTCATTACGCACACCCGCAAATCCAAATTCTCATGGTCAAGGTCATTTATTTGCTTGTAATGTTCACCGGTTTTGTAACAGAAATGCGTTAAACTTATTGTTTTTTCACAATATCTCTTTAACTCCTTGCCAGACTTTGATAATATTTCACATCAATGTTTGTCTAGGGATGATGCTTCATTACGCACACCCCCACATCCAAATTCTCAAGGTCAAGGTCATTTATTTACTTGTAATGTTCACCGGTTTTGTAACAGAAATGCGTTAAACTTATTGTTTTTTCACAATATCTCTTTAACCCCTTGCCAGACTTTGATAATATTTCACATCAATGTTTGTCATGGGATGATGCTTCATTACGCACACCCCCACATCCAAATTTTCAAGGTCAAGATCATTTATTTACTTTTAATGTTCACCGGACTTGTAACAGAAATGCGCTAAAGTTATTGTTTTTTCAAAATATCTCTTTAACCCCTTGCCAGACTTTGATAACATTTCACATCAATGTTTGTCTGGGGATGATGCTTCATTACGCACACCCCCACATCCAAATTCTCAAGGTCAAGGTCATTTATTTACTCGTAATGTTCACGGTCAATTGCCTCGGCAGGCGCGTTACCGCTTCCGTGGCGGAATTATTGTTAATTTTCGCACTCTGTATCCTTGTCCATGCAATCACTAAAGTTCTACTTCACCGATCATAACCAAATTCGGTATACATGTTTATCACGGCAAGACAAAGAAGCCTATTGATTTTGATTCTTACTAATGACATAATTATTTCAATATTCAACTGAATCCACCAGTGTGCTTCATAAATGTTTTAATTAATGGATGATCAAATCGATGATTCAATACACCAGTGGAGTTGAATAGCATCACGTGTCGTTTGGCTGTATTTGCGTTCTCATTTGATGGTAAAATTTGATACACCGAGGTCCTGGACCAGCAAATTTTAATGTCAGACCTTTGTATTTTACAAGCAAAAAGTCCGACGGTGCTATCGCCATTCAGTGGCGATGCTAAATCCGTTCCGATTATCGTCTTATAAGATCATTTTTGGTGACACAGTCGAGTATTTACTCGTGATGTGACGAGTCATTTAGTATGAAACAGACACACATTTCTACCGTTTTTCTTGAGATTATTCTCTCAAACCTTTCACCCTTTTCCTCATTAGATGCCGGACCTACTGGTAACGGCTGCTATTTTCAGGCCCTGCACTATGCAAGTAGAAAAGCACATTACAAGAGAGCTCACATTGCTTCGCCAAAATCAATGCGTTCAAGCTGTTATGATGCTAGCAGCTGGTCAAAGCTGAAGCTCGGTTATCATAGCAAAACCATTTGAAATCGTCATATTCTGACCACTGTGGTAAATTGTGGATGGATCTTGCTCTGGCAGCCCAATTTAATGACTGCTCATACTGACCAATTTATTACGTTGCCACATATTCTACTTTGATTCAAAACGGCGTCTAGCATGGCTAGAGAATACGGCATTTCCACAAACCGTTCTCAAACCCTCACCAGCCATGTAGGCCATACATTGGACAGTTAATGAACAATCAAAAGCATAAAAATAGAGTCCAGTGGGCTACTCACAATTTCCGTTGGCATCATGGTATCAAAAGAAGGTATCAAATATAAGTTTCCACACGTGACGTGTGGTGCCTCCTTGGTTTCATGTGTTGTGGCCTGTCTCATATTCTGTCCACTGGGAGCTGTCGTCCATTGCAGGTCTGGGCCAGCGCCGGGATTCACTGGAGTTGAAGACGCGACAGATGACGCCCATCACCCAATACTATGGTTCCCTTGGCAACCTGGGCTCACCCGCCGGCCCCATGGGGCTCGTCCAGCCTGGCCAGTCTATGACCCCGCCCCTCTCAAGTAGGTCAACACCACAACTGCGCTGTTTTCATGTGCATAGTTGCCACCCTGTCTGTGGGAGGTACTGTCTAGAGCTGTTACTGTAAGTTGGATTGGCTTGAAACTTCATATACTTATTTATCATCCATATTTTCAAGGTCAATGCCAAATGACATTGTTTTAAAGTTGTTTTTATGCCCCACCACAATAGTGGAGGGGGCATTTATTCTTATTCTTGTCCGTCACAGTCTGTCCCGTCTGTCACAAGGTTAAAGTTTTTGTTTGAGCATGTGTTCAATATAGCAAGTCTAGGCAATGGTAGCCAATATAACTGACTACAGTGAAATCTGTCTAATCCAGACACCCTGGGAGGTCCCCAGGGTGTGCGGTTTAGAGAGGTTTCATTGTAAATCAGGTATTTGATCATTCTGAACCATAGTTGTGTGCTATGTGATCTTGAACAGGCATTATCACCCGAGATAAATCCATAAAGAAACCCATCAAAAATAAGATCACAGATGTTTTCTTGGTGTCTGGTTTAGAGGGGTTCCACTGTATATATTGCAGGTCTGGGCAGTGGCGGGCGGCTGTACAGTGCTGCCCCCGGGGCAGAGGCAGCCAAGTTCCGGAGTGGCTCCCTGGGCGCCACCAACGGGGGCATATTTGGCTCCCTGTTCCCCGGCCGCACCATGCCTAGCAGGAGGTGAGTTCCTGTAACTGGGGAAATAGTACCTCAAGTAGCTTTTGATCTTTTAACACGGTGTCCATTGATTCTATAGAACAGGGAAACTGGCAATAGTTGTGTCTGACATACCAGTATCCGGTCTCGGATTCAAATGGGCACATTCAGAATTTGGTGACTTTTCTACTACAATCATAGGTGTGTTTCTTGTATTTAAGTGACATTGACAGTTTAAGGTGGGAAAATGCTCACTCCAAGCCCAACCCCGTCTATGTGTGAATCCGTAACAGATTCACTAAAATGGAAGTTATGTAACCCATAGAAAAACTATCTGAATCAACTGACCAAATCTGGGTGGGTGGGTGTAGTGTAATTGGTTTTAAACGGTGAACAAGTGGACAATAAGCTTACGTGTCCGGACCGAACCAGCAAACCCATTCATTTCCATAGTATGATTTCGCAAAAAAACTGAAATTGTGTTTATCCTGGTGATAGTAATACTAACAGGTGAAATCTTGTTTCATTTGTGATCCATTTAGTGATCCATATTGACGCTTAGTCCGGAAAATTACTATAGTGTTTACCCCAGACTGAAAAAGGGGCAAGGCGCTCGTTGAAAAAAAGGGCACTTTTTTACTTTGAAAAAGATCTCTTAAACAGAAAACAGAAAAAAATGGACATTGGTACGTCCGAATATTTTGGTTTATATAATAGTAATCAGGAAATTGCTAAATATGTATCATTTACTCACAACTACAGTAATCCACTACCAATCGAGTATAATGCATATTTTTAGATATTATTGACAATTTATCTAAAAAATATGCATTGGTGACCAAAAATGGAAATTAAATAAAGAAAATATAGTCTAAATAATTCTCTCTGCTTCTCTGGCTTTCTGTTCTTCTTTCTTTTTTTCCCCAGAAGGTTGTAGTGTAGTAAAAGTTTAAAGTTAGAAAAATGAATTTGTATAAAAAAGATGTACTTTATTTACACAGTTTCATGACCTGGCATCAGTTCAGGATTATTCTGATTTCAGGGCTGAATATATAGTATATTTAAAAAAAAAAAAACGTACATATTATGTTTTACTGCGGGGCGGGCGGGCTGGCGGGGGACAGTATAACTGCATAGTTGTGTACACAACTCCTCTGAAACCGTTAAGTCGATTGATCTGAAACTATACAAACGTCTTCTACACATATTGAAGATGTTCATCTTGGTGTTTTTATGCCGAAAAAAATATTTGTTTACAAAAATATCACCTTTTTAACTTGGCCATTTTTTCTTCATTTTTGTATACAATTCTACATAGGGTACAGAGTTTGTGTACACAACTCCTCTGAAACCGGTCAGTCGATCGATCTGAAACTATACACAAGTCTTCTACACATATTGAAGATGTGCACCTTGGTGTTTTTATGCCGAAAGAATATTTTTCAACAAAAATATCACCTTTTTAACTTAACCATTTTTTCTACGTTTTTGTATACAATTCTATATAGGGTACAGAGTTTGTGTACACAACTCCTCTGAAACCGTTCCGCCATTCAAATAATCTGACCGAGATCGTTAAAGAAAGTTTGCGAGCGTACCGTATGTAGATCTTCAAAAGTGTATATTCCAAAGTGTGAGTTTTTAAATACGATCGATCCCGTTTGCAAAAATCTGATTGTGTAATCACTGTGCGTGGATAGTTACTAATTTGCCGACACCTTCAGATGGCCATTGCCTCTTTAATAATTGGTGACGCAACACCCTAATTGATCCACAGAGCATGTCACATTGGCGTGTGTGGCTAGCAAATTAATATCTGGTACACTTCTTGTGGCAGCTGTGTATTGTGCTGCTTATCGGGGTGTGTAACTTACACACGTCACATCAATAGACAGTGGCAAGTGACGTGTTGCGTATTATTTTCGGGATACAGAAAATGGATTAAGACAATTAAAGACGGATATTTACACGAGTTGTCACCAGCCAAAAAGGCCAAAAAGGCCAAAAAAGCCAAAAAGGGCAGAGTGCAGCGCCCTCCTATTCCTACGTAGGGAAACACTATACTGTCATGACTATCTCCTAAGATTACACATACAATTGCAGTAGTCTGACAAAGGAAGTGACGGGCCGGAGCCGCCTGCTGGAAGACTTTCGTAACAACCGGATCCCCAACCTGCAGCTGAAGGACTTGATGAACCACGTGGTCGAGTTCTCGCAGGATCAGCACGGATCCAGGTGAGACATCCATGAGCAGCCGAGCTCTACACATGATGGCCTCTTAAATATTGGCTTATACACTATTACTTGTTAACCAAATGTATTGATATTTGTGACACAGGGCCTAGTCATCAACTCCTTCCCAACAATCCGATGTATTGAATTATACCATCTGTATAAGAAGTATGTCGAGGGGTATATAATTTTTGTATGTCCATCCATCCGTAAGATATACGTTTAAGTTTTTAAATGCTCATTATCTGCAATTGTAAGTCGGATTGACTATATGGAGGCTGTATGTTTTGCATTTATTGAGCTATCATATTGATTTCTTGCCTTGATTTGAATACATGTGTATCAAAGAAGTTCCATAAGCTTTTGTTACTATACTAACCGCTGTTTGGGCAATGTAATAATATGTAAACTTAGTAGTGTGTACGTAATATATGTACCTTTATTGTGATACAAGAACATTTAAAGATGATATTATACCAAAACAACAGATGCCCGACTGCTTTGGCAGTTTTATTGAAAGGATGGAAAATATCTGGTATATACCTAGACACTGCTCATTTAGTATTGCAGGAGCATTGCATATACCAAATGGCATTGTATTGAAGAAACAAACCTCTATCACGTCCAAAAGCAGTCTTCTCTATCATTATCATCCAGCAACACCTGCCAGTATGCTCTTTACATCCAGTGAAGAAAATACGTTGCTTTCCTAAGGAGCTACTTGTTAGCTCACCTGAGCCAAGTGAGCTATTGTTACATCTTTTCAGCCGTCGTCTTCGTCCGTCCAGTTTCAAACGTCTTCTTTTCCCGAACAGCTGGTCCAATGTTGGTCAAACTTCACAGAGATAATATATGGGTGTGGTGCAAGTCAGATTTGTAAAATTGGAGGTCGTCGCATAATTCAAGATGGCCACCGATTTCTGCCGATTTCAACGAAACTTGGCAAAGAGATAGTCGACACTGTTTCAGATTTGCTGAAATGGCGGGCCCCGGGGTTAAAAATGTGCGAGGCCGGAGGGATTAAGTAGGGGTAAAATTTCACATTTGACCGAATATGGTTATCTCTTGCATCAAATCGAAGGTATCAACAAGTCTCGTCAAGACAATCAATCACTTTGGAACATGTTATGTCGAAATCGGATGATAAAGTCATCCAAGATGGCCTCCGAAATGTAAAAAAAGTCATCTTTTTCAAACTTCTTCTTGTGAACCGCTTGTCAAACTTCAGTTATGGTGCGTGTGTGAAGCCTTTTCAAATTAAGATGGCCGCTGTAGAAAATTGGTTCAAATTCTTAAAAAAATCTTCTCGCAAACTGCCAGACCGATAAGTGAGAGACACATTTCACATTTTAATTTCATGTTATGTATCAAATCGAGGTGACAATCAATTTGGAGCATCTTTTTTCAAAATTGGATGATTTTCTCTTGATATATAATTATAATCGACTTTATAATGGGGATAATAATTTCAGGTGATCCATTTGGGCCTCTTTGTTTTTATGCCTCTGTTCTCTGTAGAGCTGAGAGGCATGTAGTGTTTGCACTGTGTATCCGTCCATGGGTCCGGTTAAGAAGTTTGCCAGAGTTTTTCTTATGTTCCACCAGGTGCATTTGTGTGCTGACGGGCCAAATCACACAAACCTTTTGAATCGAAAATATAGATCGTTATCGGACTACAAGAGTGCTATTTGATCAGGGGCTATGCTGGCAAAAATCCCATAAACCCCATTTCTCCTGTCGCGGCCACAAATGGTGATTTGCGTTCAGGTTTATCCAGCAGAAGCTGGAGCGAGCGACGCCGCAGGAGAAGAGTATGGTGTTCAACGAGATCCTGTCGGCAGCCTACAGCCTCATGCAGGACGTGTTCGGCAACTACGTCATCCAGAAGTTCTTCGAGTTCGGGATCCCGGAGCAGAAGCAGACCCTTGCACAGCGACTGCGCGGACACGTGTTACAGCTCGCACTGCAGATGTACGGCTGTCGGGTCATACAGAAGGCCCTCGAATCCATCCCCGCCGACATGCAGGTACCGTGACACTTATCTGAACTGAACAATAACCGCAAATACTGCATCAACTAGCTGGGTATAGTACCACAAACACCGCATCAACTAGCCGGGTATAGTACCACAAACACCGCATCATCTAGCCAGATATAGTACCACAAACACCACATCAACTAGCCGGGTATAATACCACAAACACTGCATCATTTAGCCAGGTATAATACCACAAACACCACCTCATCTAGCTGGGTATAGTACCACAAACACTGCATCATCGAGCCAGGTATAGTATCACAAACACTGCATCATCTAGCCGGGTATATTACCACAAACACTGCATCGTCTAGCCGGGTGTAGTACCACAAACACTGCATCATCTAGCCGGGTATAGTACCACAAACACTGCATCATCTAGCCAGGTATAGTACCACAAACACCGCATCATCTAGCCGGGTATAGTACCACAAACACTGCATCATCTAGCCAGGTATAGTACCACAAACAAGTACCACAAACACTGCATCATCTAGCCAGGTATAGTACCACAAACAATGCATTCATTAGCCAGGTATTAGTACCACCAACACCCATCATCTTGCAGGTTATAGAAAAAAAAAAAAATAAAAATAACCACCAATCCATCTTAGCCAAGGTATAGTACCACCAACAACCCACATCTAGCCGGGGTTAATAACCACCAACACCACATGATCTGCCGGGTAATTGTACCACAACCAAAACCGCCATAATCTTGCCAGGTATAGTACCACCAACACCGCATTCATTAGCCAGGTAATTAGTCCAAATAAAACTGCTCAATTAGCCGGTATAGTACCAACAAAACATCTGCCATCATTCTAAGCCATGTATAGTACCACCAACACGCATCATCTAGCCAGGTATAGTACCACCAACACTGCCATCCATCACTAGCCAGGTATATACCACCAACACCGCCATCCATCTAGCCGGGTATAGTACCACCACTGCCATCATCTAGCATGTATAGTACCACAAACACCGCATCATCTAGCCAGGTATAGTACCACCAACACCACATCATCTAGCCAGGTATAGTACCACCAACACCACATCATCTAGCCAGGTATAGTACCACCAACACCACATCATCTAGCCGGGTATAGTACCACCAACACCACATCATCTAGCCGGGTATAATACCACAAACACCACATCATCTAGCCAGGTATAGTACCACCAACACCACATCATCTAGCCAGGTATAGTACCACCAACATCACATCATCTAGCCGGGTATAATACCACAAACACCACCCGGCCTTAAATGACCGTAGCTGTTGTATGCCGTTAAACCCCAACAAACAAACAAACAAACAAACACCAAATTGGTCATCCTATGGAAAAATAATAATATTTCTGAATTTTGGTGGTCAAATCCTAAAGAAATCATCTAGCCGGGTGTATGCCTCAGCAGTTTAGTCTGACTGTATTGTAGGTGGAGATAGTGAAGGAGCTGGATGGCCACGTCGCCAAGTGTGTCAAGGACCAGAATGGCAACCACGTCGTCCAGAAATGCATTGAGTGTGTCGACCCGAAACACCTCCAGTTCATCATCGATGCCTTTAAGGGACAGGTGAGCCCCACAATACACCAAACACCGCCACCTGGCCGTGGAACATGTTTGGTGTCGGCAGCATATTGGAAGCTTTTGACGGGTAATTTAACGATGGCATTCATCCGTACTGGTCATGGTATATCTCGAATCGAAGGTATTGAGGAAATGCTCACTCTGGAGCATTTTTTGTCAAAATTGGATGATTACTTCATCTAAGAAGGCCGCCAAAAGGTCATCCTTGTAATATAGATTTCAAACATCTATTTGTGAGCCACTAGGCCGATGCTGGTCAAACTTCACAATTATGGTGTGTGTGTTGAAATGGAGGTCGTCGCAAGTCACGAAGGCGACACATTTCACATTTAACCAACTATAGTCTTATATATCAACTTAGCGTTGGGCCGTTGAGCATCATTCCATTCCTATATATCAAATCAAGGTATCGAGGAGATTATCACTCTGGAGCATTTTATATTGAAATCGGATGATTACGTACCGTATTTCGCTGTTTATTGCGTGCACTGGTGTACAACGCGCATCTATATTTTGGGGGGAAAAAATCAGGAAAAAAATTGTTCGCGTCTATAGCACTCAAGAAATTTAAAAAAAAAAAAAAAAAAAAAAAAAAAAGATCCCCGGAAATTCCGTCACAAGTATAAGAAAATTGCATTCCGAGTTCACATCCACAACGCTGAACGTGTGCTGTTAGGCTCTCTCGAAGCTGCTAATCGGTGAGAAAAAGATCGTCAAAGGTCAGCTTTACATATTGTCTAAAATTATGTTGTATTTATTGTTATTTACTGATTAATATGCTTATTAAAAATTCAAGATGCATGTTATAAACTTATTGAACCTACTTGCGAAGAAATTTGTTGTATATAATTCCACCATATTTGTTATTCGTGTATAACATATTACCCGTAATCGCAAACACACAGCAGCCATGTGTAAACTGCTTCCCCAAGGCGATAATAACTCCTACCTGCACATGAGAAATGGGCCAAAAACAATTCCCCCCAGCCAAATATTGACACTGTGGATATACGTGGGTACAGATAGTGTGTATTCACAGTTTATTGATTAGGTTTAACAATAGACATAGGTATAGATACTACCTGAATACATGACATTCCAGCATATAGCCCCATATCAGTGTATGCGCAGGCGAATCAGGGGCTATACTGGTCGCACATGTCATAAGGTTGATGCGTGAATACTTGTCAATACTTTACAAAAATAGCAACAGTCATTGCTCAGGGCCGTCAACAGACACTATCCCCTATTATCATGATTATAATTAATATATTTAAAATGATAAACAGTGAAATTATCATTTCTCACAAATTCATTTTTAGGTCCAAAACTGTGTGGGGGCGACTTGCTTTGGTGTCAATCGATAAGACCTTTATTCTTTCAGCTTAAAACTCACTTTCGATCGTAAATAAATGTATTTTTTTTGTTGAAACACATTCTCAATTGAATATTTTTTCTTGCCAGTTTGGATCGGTTTTGACGCTATGCAAAACTATAACTTGGAAGTTGAATTTAAAAAATGTACGCATATTCGTTTCCGCGAAATCGCGTGTGGTTCTATTATTAGAAATAAACTTACTTGATTTCCTTATTAGGAAAGTGTAGAAACCTTTGTGAATAAATGAATTATAAATGTCTGAAGTGTCCAATGAATGTCCCGACAGGTGTCGCTAGCGTGGGAAAACTGCCACACATTATATTGAGGGGCTGTCATTACGGAAACAAACGTAAATTAATTATTCACTATTCGAACGCGTGTAGTTTAAAAACGCGATATGTGATTGGCTATTGGCATGCAGACCAATGATATTTGACTTTATGATTGCTATTCACCAATAGGGAAGCAGCTTACAACCATTTTCACCAACACATTTTTGTAAACAAACACAGTTGAATGACTTTCACTTCATGTTCTAAACTAGTAAAGGACGAGGAGAATTTGTCAATTCGTCACTGACTGAGCTTGTCACCAACTTGAAAATTTCATCGGACACGAGGACCGAAGTTTCGAGAATATTTACCGGTCCTGGTCAATTTTTGTCGGCCAGGTCCGAGGTCCGACGGTCTTTCGCGGAGACTGCCTAAGTGCATCGACAGACCACATTTTCTGGTTACATTATAATAGGCAGCGTCTACACTAGTTCTACTGTCGACCTCATCTACCCACATCTACACCAGTTCAACTGTCACCTCATCTACCCGCATATTTTATTCCCCAGGCATGCAAATTATATCGAGGGTTTTATAGTTTTTGCCTTTCCATCCGGTCATTCGTCCGTCTGTCCGTCGGTCTGCAACATAAAACTTGACATTTTGTTATAGACTTTCCCTTCATTGGCTGATGTGTTACTAACATCATCGTGCATCATGTATGGCTGCAGGTGTACACGTTGTCCACCCACCCGTATGGGTGCCGGGTGATCCAGCGCATCTTGGAGCACTGCACGCCGGAGCAGACCAGCCCCATCATGGACGAGTTGCACAACCACACGGAGCGGCTTGTGCAGGACCAGTACGGCAACTACGTCATTCAGCACGTGCTCGAGCACGGCCGCCCCGACGACAAGAGCAAGATCGTCATCGAGTTACGCGGCAAGGTGCTCCTGCTCAGTCAGCATAAATTTGCCAGGTATGGACAGTTGATAATGTTATACACGGGCAGAAATTCTTCTCCTTGGAAACCAACAGTCAGAATTTATAGTTAAAATGAAGACTGCCCCCCAAAAAAATTAGGCTATTGCACAGAATAGAACAGAACAGAACATATATTTATTTTTAGCTCACCTGAGTGAAGCTCATGTGAGCTATTGTTACCGCAATGTGTCCGTCGTCGTCCGTGAACATTTTCAAACGTCTTCTCCTCGGTAACCATTGGGCCTATAGTCACCAAACTTCATGGTCATGGTCCTTAGGTAGGGGGATTACAAAATTGTTAAAATGACGTCCTTACGTAATCCAAGATGGCCGCCGTCTAAAAATAGCACAAATTCTTCAAAAATCTTCTTCTCAAGAACTGCCAACTGGATTTCGACAAAACTTGGTAGGAATGATCGATGTACAGTAGAACTTCGATAACTAGAACAGGTCTGGCTCGAACACCATGGAAAACTCGAACTGGTTCGACAGTCCCGACAAATTTCCTATATAATTCATGTAATAAAACACCTTAAACTCGAACTATGAATTACTCGAACAGTCGAACCTGTGGATTAGTCCCGTGGACGGTCAAACAGTGGTAATTACCGCTAATAACTCGAACAGGTAAGTCTGTGATCAGCTGTTTGTCTAACGAGGTGCGAATTCCACCATTGCGGGCGGTCGCTTTGAGTAGTTTCCCTTGACGCGGGATGACATTAAATCACGAATCGCAAACAATAGCGGCGTGAATTACGGGCGATATGATGTCCACGCTAATTAAGCGATTTGAACAAAATTCATTTTATGTAATGTTTAATTGGCTGTTGAGCGACTATTGACACATTTCTATGTCTATCGAGTGAATAATGCGTGCTTAGTTTGTGAATAAAACGAGACGAATTCGAGCAATCGTCATTCTATGACAATTATGTCTGAGAGAACACTAGCAACAGGGGGATACTTAGATCGGCTACTGGAAAGCAGGGCACGAAGCGTAAATTGGATCGGAAAACATTGGCGGATACATATGAGGCGATATTGGAGTTTGAGAAAGGACACAAATCGAAAACAGAAATTTATAGTGTTTATAATTGTATACTGACATTGTTTCGTTTATATTTTCCGTTTGTATATTTATTCCAACCACTGTGCTATGTGCTATTTTTAGACACTGGGAATACCAGTATTATGTATAGACGCAAAGCGGAACATAGCGGTTTATTTTAAGTATAATTACATGTAAATATTGAATAAAACAGCAACTTTACAATTGTATTTGTTATTTTTCATTTCTCCCTCCAAATGTAATGCATATACAATGGCATGTCACATCGGTCATCTCATATATTCACATAAGTGATTTTATTGACTGAATGTGACAGTACATTTTTGAAACTTCATTCCCTCGAACTATGCATTGCTCGAACTCAAACTCGATTCCGTTGCCGGTTCGAGCGATCGAAGTTCTACTGTACAATGCTCTTTCAAAGTTGTTAAAATGGTGACCCCGGGGTCAAAAATGGGCGTGGCCCTTGGGGTCAAATTGGGGTCAAATTTTATTTTTGACCGAATATGGTCATGTCATATATCAAATTGAAGGTATCAATGAGGCGATCACTCTGGTACATTTTCTTGTCGAAATTGGATTGTTTTGTCATCCAAGATGGCCGCCGAAATGTTAGAGATTTCAAAATTATTCTTCACATGAACCGCTTGGCCCATGGTAGCCAAACTTAAAAGTTATGGTCCATGGGTGAAGCCTTTGGGCCGTGGGGTCAAATTGGGGTCAAATTTTATTTTTGACCGAATATGCTCATGTCGTATATCAAATTGAAGGTATCGATGAGGCGATTGCTCTGGTGCAATGTTTGTCGGAATCGGATGATTATGTCATCCATGATGGCCACCAAAAGGTCCATTTATTCAAGATTTTGAACGTCTTTTTCTCAGGAACCACATGGCCGATTCTGGCCAAACTTCATAGGAAGTTAAGATCCTTGGGTGAAGCATTTTCAGATTTGGTAAAATGAGTCATCGCTTAATCCAAGATGACCGCCATCTAAAAATAGCACAATTTTTTAAAACACATGAACTCGATGTCACATTCTCCTCTGGTGTTCATGGAGTCAGGTGAGGGAATCATGGCCCTCTTGGCCCTCTTGTTTATGATCTTGACCGCAACATGCTGTATATGAATACATAAGCATGATGTAAGCATGGCAAAAATGGCAACAATTTTTTCCATATATAAGCCATATTGAAATAAAAAAGAAAAATAATAAAAATAAACCGACTGTCAGAATTTTTAAAATTTTCCGATACTTATCTCCCCATGGCGGCCATTTTTAATTTTCGCACTCTGTATCCTTGTCCACGCAATAAGTTGAGTTCTACTTGACGTATCATAACCAAATTTGGTTTACATGTTTATCACGTCAAGATGAGTTATCTCCCCTTGTTGACTGGCCTTGCCTCGACTGGTGTATATTGTGACCTTCGGCACTCTTGTTACTAAATATTTCCATGAAGAGGAACATTTAATGGGTCTAGAATTTGTTAGCCCTGTGAATAACAGGATTATTATAATAAAAATAAAATCACAAAATCAGTATTGTTTGGTAAGGATGATGTCCAATTACTGTACAGTGTAAATATTCTGCAGGGTGTTTTATTTCCGCTACATCTGATGTCACTGAATATCCACGAATTCAATGCACCGCAACTAATGTCCAACACACATCGAGTCCAGGTCGACGGAGAAGAAAATGTGTCCGAGCATTGGTTGTAACCATATATTGGTTATCTCGGTCACACATGATATCAAAATAATGATATAATTACGATGTGATGTGTATTGTGTGTATATATATTCAATAATACATGTACATTGCAACCAATAAAATATATTTAGAAAATCAAGGGTAAAAGAAATTTCTTCAAACATCTAACAGATTGAGACTTCAAGTTTGAGAAGGATGTTATATTCAGCTCAAACGTGAAGGTTGTACCATCTTCTGAACTATTAATCGCACAGCATCCTTACCAACAAACAAAACTGGTATCCAGTCTCGTGTTTACCTTTGGGGAACCGTGTAACAGTCATATTTGGGATCACATTAAAGGGGTCAGAGAAGGGTTCAAAGTTTATAACAGATTTTAACCCCCTTCCACTGACCTCTTCCAATTTTTGTATGTGTTTTGTATTTGCAGTAATGTGGTGGAGAAGTGTGTTTCGCACTCGTCTCGTCAGGAACGTGCCATACTTATTGACGAAGTCTGCTCCATGAATGATGGGTATGTATGCAACACCTAGTCACCTCGGTGCCAGGTGGCCCATATCTCAAACCTACAGTCATCTCTCCATATACCGTGGCCCATATCTCAAACCTACAATCACCTATATCTCAAACCTACAATCACCTATATCTCAAACCTACAATCACCTCTTGGTACCAGGTGGTCCATATCTCAAACCTACCTAACCCTCGCCCATATCTCAAACCTACAATCACCTCTCGGTACCAGGTGGCCCATATCTCAAACCTACAATCTCCTCTCAGTACCAGGTCACCCATATCTCAAACCTACAATCACCTCTCGGTACCAGGTCGCCCATATCTCAAACCTACAATCACCTCTCGGTACCAGGTCGCCCATATCTCAAACCTACAATCACCTCTCGGTACCAGGTGGCCCATATCTCAAACCTACAATCTCCTCTCAGTACCAGGTCACCCATATCTCAAACCTACAATCACCTCTCGGTACCAGGTCGCCCATATCTCAAACCTACAATCACCTCTCGGTACCAGGTGGCCCATATCTCAAACCTACAATCTCCTCTCAGTACCAGGTCACCCATATCTCAAACCTACAATCACCTCTCGGTACCAGGTGGCCCATATCTCAAGCCTACAATCACATCTTGGTACCAGGTCGCCCATATCTCAAACCTACAATCACCTCTCGGTACCAGGTGGCCCATATCTCAAACCTACAATCACCTCTCGGTACCACGATATCTCAAACCTACAATCACCTCTCGGTACCAGGTGGCCCATATCTCCAACCTACAATCACCTCTCGGTACCACCATATCTCAAACCTACAATCACCTCTCGGTACCAGGTCGCCCATATCTCAAACCTACAATCACCTCTCGGTACCAGGTGGCCCATATCTCAAACCTACAATCACCTCTCAGTACCAGGTCGCCCATATCTCAAACCTACAATCACCTCTTGGTACCACCAGGTCGCCCATATCTCAAACCTACAATCACCTCTCGGTACCAGTTCCCATATCTCAAACATACAATCACCTCACCAGTCCTGGCCTAGGCTAACATATCTGGCAGTTTCAGCAGCTGGGGGTGGATTGTCCTGGCCTGGGCTAACATATCTGGCCATTTCAGTGTGTAGCTGGGGGTGGATAGTCCTGGCCTGGGCTAATATATCTGTCTGTTTCAGTGTGTAGCTGGTGGTGGATAGTCCTGGCCTGGGTTAACACATCTGGCCGTTTGTTTCAGTAGCTGGGGTGGATAGTCCTGGCCTGGGCTAACATATCTGGCCGTTTGTTTCAGTAGCTGGGGTGGATAGTCATGGCCTGGGCTAACATATCTGGCCGTTTCGGTGTGTAGCTGGGGGTGGATAGTCCTGGCCTGGGCTAATATATCTGGCCGTTTGTTTCAGTAGCTGGGGTGGATAGTCATGGCCTGGGCTAACATCTGGCCATTTCAGGAGCTGGGGGTGGATAGGCATGGCCTGGGCTAACACATCTGGCCATTTCAGTGTGTAGCTGGGATTAGTCCTGGCCTGGGCTAACATATCTGGCCGTTTCAGTGTGTAGCTGGGGTGGATAGTCGTGGCCTGGGCTAACATATCTGGCCATTTCAGTGTGTAGCTGGGGTGAATAGTCATGGCCTGGGCTAACATATCTGGCCGTTTCAGTGTGTAGCTGGGGGTTTATAGTCCTGGCCTGGGCTAACATGTCTGGCCGTTTCAGTGTGTAGCTGGGGGTGGATAGTCGTGGCCTGGGCTAACATATCCTTCTGTTTCAGTGTGTAGCTGCGGGTGGACAGTCTTGGCCTAGGTAAACATATCTGGCCGTTTCAGTGTGTAGCTAGGGATGGATAGTCCTGGCCTGGGCTAACATGTGTGTTTCAGTGTGTAGCTGGGGGTGGATAGTCTTGGCCTGGGCTAACATATCTGGCAGTTTCAGCAGCTGGGGGTGGATAGTCATGGCCTGGGCTAACATATATGGCCGTTTCAGTGTGTAGCTGGGGGTCGATAGTGGCATGGGCCAACATATCTGGCCATTTCAGTAGCTGGGGGTGGATAGTCCTGGCCTGGGCTAACATATCTGACCTTTTCAGTAGCTGGGGTGGATAGTCCTGGCCTGGGCTAACATATCTGGACTTTTCAGTAGCTGGGGGTCGATAGTGGCATGGGCTAACATATCTGGCCATTTCAGTAGCTGGGGGTGAATAGTCCTGGCCTGGGCTAACATATCTGACCTTTTCAGTAGCTGGGGTGGATAGTCCTGGCCTGGGCTAACATATCTGACCTTTTCAGCAGCTGGGGATGGATTATCCTGGCCTGGGCTAACATATCTGGCCTTTTCAGTAGCTGGGGGTCGATAGTGGCATGGGCTAACATATCTGGCCATTTCAGTAGCTGGGGTGGATAGTCCTGGCCTGGGCTAACATATCTGACCTTTTCAGTAGCTGGGGTGGATAGTCCTGGCCTGGGCTAACATATCTGGCCTTTTCAGTAGCTAGGGGTCGATAGTGGCCTGTGCTAACATATCTGGCAATTCCAGTGTGTAGCTGGGGGTGGATAGTCATGGCCTGGGCTAACATATATGTCTGTTTCAGTAGCTGAGGGTAAATAGTGGCCTGGGCTAACATATCTGGCCGTTTCAGTAACTGGGGGTGGATAGTCATGGCCTGGGCTAACATATCTGTCTGTTTCAGTAGCTGGGGTGGATAGTCATGGCCTGGGCTAACATATCTGGCTGTTTCAGTAGCTGGGGGTGGATAGTCATGGCCTGGGCTAACATATCTGTCTGTTTCAGTAGCTGGGGTGGATAGTCATGGCCTGGGCTAACATATCTGGCTGTTTCAGTAGCTGGGGGTGGATAGTCATGGCCTGGGCTAACATATCTGGCCGTTTCAGTAGCTGGGGGTGGATAGTCATGGCCTGGACTAACATATCTGGCTGTTTCAGTAGCTGGGGGTGGATAGTCATGGCCTGGGCTAACATATCTGGCTGTTTCAGTAGCTGGGGGTGGATAGTCATGGCCTGGGCTAACATATCTGGCCGTTTCAGTAGCTGGGGTGAATAGTCATGGCCTGGTCTAACATATATGTCTGTTTCAGTCGCTGGGGGTGGATAGTCATGGCATGAGCTAACATATCTGGCTGTTTCAGTAGCTGGGGTGGATAGTCATGGCCTGGGCTAACATATCTGGCCGTTTCAGTAGCTGGGGTGGATAGTCATGGCCTGGTCTAACATATCTGTCTGTTTCAGTAGCTGGGGGTGGATAGTCATGGCCTGGGCTAACATATCTGTCTGTTTCAGTAGCTGGAGGTGGATAGTCATGGCCTCCGCTGACATATCTGGCCGTTTCAGTAGCTGGGGTGGATAGTCATGGCCTGGTCTAACATATCTGGCTGTTTCAGTAGCTGGGGGTGGATAGTCATGACCTGGGCTAACATATCTGTCTGTTTCAGTAGCTGGGGTGGATAGTCATGGCCTGGTCTAACATATCTGTCTGTTTCAGTAGCTGGGGGTCGATAGTGGCCTGGGCTAACATATCTGGCTGTTTCAGTAGCTGGGGGTGGATAGTCATGGCCTGGGCTAACATATCTGGCCGTTTCAGTAGCTGGGGTGGATAGTCAATGCCTGGGCTAACATATCTGGCCGTTTCAGTAGCTGGGGGTGGATAGTCATGGCCTGGGCTGACATATCTGTCTGTTTCAGTAGCTGGGGGTGGATAGTCATGACCTCGGCTGACATATCTGGCCGTTTCGGTAGCTGGGGTGGATAGTCATGGCCTGGTCTAACATATCTGGCTGTTTCAGTAGCTGGGGGTGGATAGTCATGGCCTCGGCTGACATATCTGGCTGTTTCAGTAGCTGGGGGTCGATAGTGGCCTGGGCTAACATATCTGGCTGTTTCAGTAGCTGGGGTGGATAGTCATGGCATGGGCTAACATATCTGGCTGTTTCAGTAGCTGGGGGTGGATAGTCATGGCCTGGGCTAACATATCTGGCTGTTTCAGTAGCTGGGGGTGGATAGTCATGGCATGGGCTAACAGAGCTGCCAACTGTTACGATTTTTCCGTATTTGTTCCGGAAAATTTGTTAGAAATACGGAAGTACGGACAACAATTAAAAAGTACGATTTTTTAAAAAATCAGCGCGGAAATATCTGGAAATAATAATTTTGTTTCACAATTCTGCCAATAAATCCTATTTTTTTTATTTACCCGTAATCAAACTCGCCTAGGCGCTTACCATTTCAATTCTTGTGTAGTAATAGTAGTTTCAAGCGCTCAGCGATATTGATTTATTCATCACGTAATTTCATAAAATGTCGGCTCCAAAGCGTGCAGCCAACGAATTTGGGTATTTTTTATCGAAAGAAGTTAGGAGAACACATATGTTCATCACTGATTACAGCGAGACATGGCCCCATTTGGTCCTGTCAAAGCGCGGTGATGAATTTGCGTCTTGCAAGCAGTGTAATTGTGATTTTTCGGTTGGTCATGGTGGCCGAGACGAGGGCCAAGGCTCTAAAAAATTTACTTGATGCATATAAGTGAGTACTGATTTGTGTTCCGGAAAACATATGTGGCGTTCCTGAAAATAGCCCCTTTTTCTCTCCATGTTCCTCATGTGACCGACATGGGGTTGGCAGCTCTGGGCTAACATATCTGGCTGTTTCAGTAGCTGGGGTGGATAGTCATGGCCTGGTCTAACATATCTGGCTGTTTCAGTAGCTGGGGGTGGATAGTCATGGCCTCGGCTGACATATCTGGCTGTTTCAGTAGCTGGGGGTCGATAGTGGCCTGGGCTAACATATCTGGCTGTTTCAGTAGCTGGGGGTGGATAGTCATGGCCTGGGCTAACATATCTGGCCGTTTCAGTAGCTGGGGGGTGGATAGTCATGGCCTGGGCTAACATATCTGTCTGTTTCAGTAGCTGGGGGTGGATAGTCATGGCCTGGCTAACTATCTGGCCGTTTCAGTAGCTGGGGTTGGAAATAGTCATGGCCTGGGCTAACAAATCTGGCCGTTCAGTAGCTGGGGGTGGATAGTCATGGCCTGGGCTAACATGTGGCCGTTTCAGTAGCTGGGTGATAGTCATGCCTGGTCTAACATATCTGGCTGTTTCAGTAGCTGGGGGTGGATAGTCATGGAGGCACGGGGGCGACATATCTGGCTGTTTCAGTAGACTGGGGTCGATAGTGGCTAGCATGGCCTGGGCTAACATACTGGCTGCTGTCAGTAGCTGGGGTGGATAGTCCATGCATGGGCAATATCTGGCTGTTTCAGTACTGGTGATGCATGGCATGCTAAACAATTCTGGTTTCAGTAGCTGGGGGTGGATAGTCATGCTGGGCTAACATCTGGCTGTTTCAGTAGCTGGTGGATAGTCATGGCCTGGTCTAACATAATCTCGTTTCAGTAGCTGGGGGTGGATATCATGCCTGGTCTAACATATCTGTCTGTTTCAGTAGCGGGGGTGGATAGATGGCCTGGTCTAACATATCTGGCTGTTTCATAGCATAGTGGCCTGGATAGCTGTTTCATGGGAGCCATCGGCTGACATATCTGGCCGTTTCAGTAGCTGGGGGTGGATAGTCAATGCCTGGGCTAACATATCTGGCCGTTTCAGTAGCTGGGGGTGGATAGTCATGGCATGGGCTAACAGAGCTGCCAACTGTTACGATTTTTCCGTATTTGTTCCGGAAAATTTGTTAGAAATACGGAAGTACGGACAACAATTAAAAAGTACGATTTTTTAAAAAATCAGCGCGGAAATATCTGGAAATAATAATTTTGTTTCACAATTCTGCCAATAAATCCTATTTTTTTTATTTACCCGTAATCAAACTCGCCTAGGCGCTTACCATTTCAATTCTTGTGTAGTAATAGTAGTTTCAAGCGCTCAGCGATATTGATTTATTCATCACGTAATTTCATAAAATGTCGGCTCCAAAGCGTGCAGCCAACGAATTTGGGTATTTTTTATCGAAAGAAGTTAGGAGAACACATATGTTCATCACTGATTACAGCGAGACATGGCCCCATTTGGTCCTGTCAAAGCGCGGTGATGAATTTGCGTCTTGCAAGCAGTGTAATTGTGATTTTTCGGTTGGTCATGGTGGCCGAGACGAGGGCCAAGGCTCTAAAAAATTTACTTGATGCATATAAGTGAGTACTGATTTGTGTTCCGGAAAACATATGTGGCGTTCCTGAAAATAGCCCCTTTTTCTCCATGTTCCTCATGTGACCGACATGTTGGCCAGCTCTGGGCTAACATACTGGCTGTTTCAGTAGCTGGGGTGGATAGTCATGGCCTGGTCTACATATCTGGGGCTGTTTCAGTAGCTGTGGATAGTCATGGGCTCGGCTGAACATATCTGGCTGTAGTAGCTGGGGGTCGATAGTAAGTGCATGTGGGCGGATAGTGCTCGGGCTAACATATCTGGCTGTCAGTACCTGGGGGTGGAGGCTGGGTGGTTTATAGTCATGGCCTGGGCTAATACTGGCCGTTCAGTAGTGGGGGTGGATAGTCTACACTATGGCCGTTTCAGTAGTGGGGTGGATAGTATGGCCTGGCTAACTATCTGGCTGTTTCTGTAGCTTGCTGGGCGGTGGATAGTCATGGCTCGGCTGGACATTTCTGGCTGTTTTCAGTAGATGGGGGTTCGATTATAGTGGCCTGGGCTAACTATCTGGCTGTTTCAGTAGGGGGTGGATAGCATGGCCTGGGGCTAACATACTGGTTTCAGTAGCTGGGGGTGGATAGTCATGGTGGGCTATATCTGGCCTGAGCTGGGGGTGGATGTAAGGCCTTTCAGTACTTGGGGGTGGATAGTCGGTATAATCGCTGTTTCAGTACTGGGGGTGGATATCATGGCCTCTGACATATCGGCTGTTTCATGCTGGGGGTCGATAGTGGCCTGCTAACATATCTGGCTGTTTCGGAGCTGGGGTGGATAGTCATGGCATGGGCTAACATATCTGGCTGTTTCAGTAGCTGGGGGTGGATAGTCATGGCATGGGCTAACATATCTGGCTGTTTCAGTAGCTGGGGGTGGATAGTCTGCATGGGCTAACATATGTGTTTCAGTAGCTGGGGGTGGATAGTCATGGCATGGCTAACATATGGCCGTTTCAGTAGCTGGGGGTGGATAGTCATGGCTGGGTAACATATCTGTCTGTTTCAGTAGCTGGGGGTGGATAGTCATGGCCTGGTCTAACATATCTGTCTGTTTCAGTAGCTGGGGTGGATAGTCATGGCCTGGTCTAACATATCTGTCTGTTTCAGTAGCTGGGGGTCGATAGTGGCCTGGGCTAACATATCTGGCTGTTTCAATAGCTGGGGGTGGATAGTCATGGCCTCGGCTGACATATCTGGCCGTTTCAGTAGCTGGGGGTGGATAGTCAATGCCTGGGCTAACATATCTGGCCGTTTCAGTAGCTGGGGGTGGATCGTCATGGCCTGGGCTGACATATCTGTCTGTTTCAGTAGCTGGGGGTGGATAGTCATGGCCTCGGCTGACATATCTGGCCGTTTCAGTAGCTGGGGTGGATAGTCATGGCCTGGTCTAACATATCTGGCTGTTTCAGTAGCTGGGGGTGGATAGTCATGGCCTCGGCTGACATATCTGGCTGTTTCAGTAGCTGGGGGTCGATAGTGGCCTTGGCTAACATATCTGGCTGTTTCAGTAGCTGGGGGTGGATAGTCATGGCATGGGCTAACATATCTGGCTGTTTCAGTAGCTGGGGGTGGATAGTCATGGCATGGGCTAACAGAGCTGCCAACTGTTACGATTTTTCCGTATTTGTTCCGGAAAATATGTTAGAAATACGGAAGTACGGACAACAATTAAAAAGTACGATTTTTTAAAAAATCAGCGCGGAAATATCTGGAAATAATAATTTCGTTTCACAATTCTGCCAATAAATCCTATTTTTTTTATTTTCCCGTAATCAAACTCGCCTAGGCGCTTACCATTTCAATTCTTGTGTAGTAATAGTAGTTTCAAGCGCTCAGCGATATTGATTTATTCATCACGTAAATTCATAAAATGTCGGCTCCAAAGCGTGCAGCCAACGAATTTGGGTATTTTTTATCGAAAGAAGTTAGGAGAACACATATGTTCATCACTGATTACAGCGAGACATGGCCCCATTTGGTCCTGTCAAAGCGCGGTGATGAATTTGCGTCTTGCAAGCAGTGTAATTGTGATTTTTCGGTTGGTCATGGTGGCCGAGACGAGGGCCAAGGCTCTAAAAAATTTACTTGATGCATATAAGTGAGTACTGATTTGTGTTCCGGAAAACATATGTGGCGTTCCTGAAAATAGCCCTTTTTTCTCTCCATGTTCCTCATGTGACCGACATGGGGTTGGCAGCTCTGGGCTAACATATCTGGCTGTTTCAGTAGCTGGGGTGGATAGTCATGGCCTGGTCTAACATATCTGGCTGTTTCAGTAGCTGGGGGTGGATAGTCATGGCCTCGGCTGACATATCTGGCGTCAGTAGGGGGGCTGTCGGGATAGTGCTGGGGGAGCTTTTGCTATGGGGGTCGGGATAGTGGGGGCTGGCTGTCAGTAGCGATAGTCATGGCCTGGGCTAACATATCTGGCTGTTTCAGTAGCTGGGGGTGGATAGTCATGGCATGGGCTAACATATCTGGCTGTTTCAGTAGCTGGGGGTGGATAGTCATGGCATGGGCTAACATATCTGGCTGTTTCAGTAGCTGGGGTGGATAGTCATGGCCTGGGCTAACATATCTGGCTGTTTCAGTAGCTGGGGGTGGATAGTCAGTCATGGCATGGGCTAACATATCTGGCTGTTTCAGTAGCTGGGGTGGATAGTCATGGCATGGGCTAACATATGTGGCCGTTTCAGTAGCTGGGGGTGGATAGTCATGGCCTGGGCTAACATATCTGGCCGTTTCAGTAGCTGGGGGTGGATAGTCATGGCCTGGGCTAACATATCTGGCCGTTTCAGTAGCTGGGGGTGGATAGTCATGGCATGGGCTAACATATCTGGCTGTTTCAGTAGCTGGGGGTGGATAGTCATGGCCTGGGCTAACATATCTGGCCGTTTCAGTAGCTGGGGGTGGATAGTCATGGCATGGGCTAACATATCTGGCTGTTTCAGTAGCTGGGGGTGGATAGTCATGGCCTGGGCTAACATATCTGGCCGTTTCAGTAGCTGGGGGTGGATAGTCATGGCCTGGGCTAACATATCTGGCTGTTTCAGTAGCTGGGGGTGGATAGTCATGGCCTGGGCTAACATATCTGGCCGTTTCAGTAGCTGGGGTGGATAGTCATGGCCTGGGCTAACATATCTGGCTGTTTCAGTAGCTGGGGGTGGATAGTCATGGCCTGGGCTAACATATCTGTCCGTTTCAGTAGCTGGGGGTGGATAGTCATGGCCTGGGCTAACATATCTGGCCGTTTCAGGCCCAACAGTGCGCTTTACACGATGATGAAGGACCAGTTTGCAAACTACGTCGTCCAGAAGATGATTGACGTCGCGGAGCCGCAGCAGCGGAAGATCCTCATGCACAAGATCCGGCCACACATCAGCACCTTGAAGAAGTACACGTACGGCAAGCACATCCTCGCCAAGCTCGAGAAGTTCTTCCTCAAGAACACGTCCGACCTCGGACCCATTGGCATGCCTCCTAATGGAGCTCTGCCCTAGACATTGTACACACGTCCCCCCCCCCCCCCCCCCCCGCCCCCCCCCCCCCCCCCCCAATGGAGTCCTGTCATAGTTTGATACTTGTGGAGCCCTTCTCTAGACGGATAAGTGAAAAATTATAGCGTATCTTACTCTGATTTGTAAGTAAAATTGTTCACTCTTCACTCACCATAGCTGAAACTTAGATGACATATATGTTGCATTTTTCCTAGGTTCCAGTTTTGTAGAATCCTGGTGCAGTTTGAACTATCGCGTATGTAAAAGTTGTAGTTTATTTAGTGCATATATATAAACACATCCACACACACACCTATGAATATGCTATTACTACTCGCTCATTCAGTTCAGACTATATAAACTACAATATATAATATTTCCAAATTATTATAGGAAGTCTTGAATTGCTGACTTGCATTCGTGTAACAGCAAATTATTGTGATGATGCCCTTTGATGTACCTCTCATGTACATAATATTTGTGATATTCATATGTTGGTTGGCCAAAATGCACTAAATGATTTCAGTGTTGTGTCTAGGTATCCGCTCCAAGAAGGGTGGTACATTCTCTACTGATTTCTTTTTTTTTTCAACTTTGTTGACAAAATGCAGGACCGAAGTGATTTAAAAATATGTTTTATATTTTCTTAATTTTATCGTCTTGCCAATAGCAGTAGTTACAATTATCGTGGCATCAATAATATTGGGCCTACCTGTTGATCTTTTAGTAGGATCATTGCCAAACTTTATCAGTAGCTCCCTTGCATTAATGGTTAACCACCGTGTCGGTCTGGTTACGATCACCTACTTTTCTTCACATGTAGGTCACGTCTAGTAAAACCTAATCCATGTGTGTTATGTATCCTGGGTCATACAGGTGACCTATTGGTGGGTAATACACCTCCCTTTGGTTGGCCTATTGGTGGGTGATGCACCTTTGGTGTGTGATACCTGCTTTCTACCTATGTTCAGCCAAAATAGCCTGTGAGAAGAAATTGTGAGTATTGGCTCGTAGTTGACATGTCAATTTGTACAGAGCATGCCTCATTATTATTGTTATAGATATAATGCATTCAGGTCATGTTTGTAGTATTGTACCATTTTGACCAAATCATGTTCATTTGCATTTTCATAGTTTTGAGAACTACGGATGTGGTATATTGTATACACTACTGTAGCCAGCTGCAGTAATTAAAGGGATCAGTAGACTTCTGGGGCCCGTTTCACTAAACTTTGCAAATTTAGGATCGTCTGGAAATTTCAATTGATGGATTTACATTTATTGAGCATAGGCTGCCTATGCAACCTATGCTCAATAAATGTAAATCCAATAATTGTTTACAAGAAAATGGTGTTGATGTGAAATTTGCAGACTTTGCAGACTATCATAATTTTGCACTTACGAACATTTTAGTTGTACAAAGTTTAGCGAAACGGCCCCCTGAACTTCCTTCTTCCACTGACCCCTTCAATAGTGTATCACAGCCTGCGTGTCATGTTTGAAATGCACTCGTATAAGTAGATGTAGCACTTGTAGAGGCAGATGTGTAGTTGGTACTCATTAGTGATTTACGAGTTGTGAACGGCTGCCGATTCGTTTCTGAATTTTCATGTTTGGAATTTCATAGTCTTGTAATGTTGCTTTGTGAACACAGGGTTCCCCAAATTATCTTGCATCATTATATTATGTACTGGGTTTTCTGCTTGTTATATAGTAGCTTTTTGTTTAGAGAAATTGCTTGATTTTGTTAAGTGAGGAAGCACATGTGACTACCTGCAACTTACTGTTTTATTTAACAATTGGCTCCAATCAACACATCCTCGGTGCATATGGTTGGTGTATATACTGGCGAACACGGTATATGTACTGGTGAACACGATACTGGTGAACATGGTCTATATATATACTGGCGAACACGGTATATGTACTGGTAAACACGGTGTATATACTGGTGAACACGGTGTATATATATATATATATATATACTGGCTAACACGGTATATGTACTGGTGAACACGATACTGATGAACACGGTGTATATACTGGTAACCGTGTGGTATCTGGTCCAACGGTACAGATGTAGGAGTCGCGTGTCCTGCCTCATAGATTTTGCTGTTTGTTTCCCATTACAGACACGGATACACACTTGGTGGACAGATTATAAACCTTTTCTTATTGCTCACAAAAGTACATCTTTTGACTATTAACGTTGTATTAAATATTCAAATGTGTTGAAATTTTGATCACCACTGAATGTATCCTGCTCTGCAATGGATACAGTGCACATTTTGACCGGATAGTAGTATTTTGTGAGCTTATTGTACTGTACACATGCGAGATACTGAACTTGTACATATGAAGGTTAATTTCAGTATATTTGATAAGATACATTTGCCCATATATTCATGACTGTCTTTGGTCAAAATTGCTTTTTTGTACAAAGTATAAATATCATTGGTTGAACTGTGTACATGTATATTGGATTGGTTTCGTAACTTTTACTGGGAACATTTCTCGTGTACAGGTAAAACCCCTGGAAAAGTGGCACCATGTTTCTTGTCTGCTCCATTTTTAGCTCACCTGAGCGAAGCTCATGTGAGCTATTGTTACCGCAATGTGTCCATCGTCGTCGTCTGTTAACATTTTCAAACGTCTTCTCCTCGGTAACCATTGGGCCTATAGTCATCAAACTTCATGGTCCTGGTCCTTGGGTAGGGGGATTACAAAATTGTTGAAATGACGTCATTACATAATCCAAGTTGGCCGCAGTGTACAAATAGCACAAATTCTTCAAAAATCTTGGTATGAATGATCGATGTACAATGCTCTTTCAAAGTTGTTAAAATTGTGACCCCGGGGTCAAAAATGGGCGTGGCCCATGGGGTCCAATTGGGGTCAAATTTTATTTTTGACCGAATATGCTCATGTCATATATCAAATTGAAGGTATCAACGAGGTGATCACTCTGGTGCATTTTTTGTCGAAATCGGATGGCCGCCGAAAGGTCAAAAGGTCGTTCTTTTATTAGAGGTTTCAAAAAGTTTCGTCACATGAACCGCTTGGCCCATGGTAGCCAAACTGAAAAGTTATGGTCCATGGGTGAAGCGTTTTCAGATTTGTTAAAATGGAGGTCATCGCTAATCCAAGATGGCCACCGTCTAAAAATAGCATAAATTCTTAAAAAATCTTCTCATGAACCGCTTGCCGGATTTCGACGAAACTTGGTAGGAATGATCGATGTAGAATGCTCTTTCAAAGTTGTGAAAATGGTGACCAAAAGTGGGCGTGGCCCGTGGGGTCAAATTGGGGTCAAATTTTATTTTTGACCGAATATGCTCATGTCATATATCAAATTGAAGGTATCGATAAGGCGATTGCTCTGGTGCAATATCTTTTGAAATCGGATGATTATGTCATCCATGATGGCCGCCAAAAGGTCCATTTATTCGAGATTTTGAACATCTTTTTCTCAGGAACCACATGGCCGATGCTGGCCAAACTTCATAGTAAGTTAAGATTCTTGGGTGAAGCATTTTCAGATTTGGTAAATGATTCCTCTTTCCCTCTGTATTGGTTTCCAATTATGGAATACCAAGATTTCTCTTGTACAATTTCTTTTGGAATACGTTTTTTGGGATCAGATTAGTTCAGACCTCCATCTTTACTCCTAACATGTGTTTTCTTTGATTTGTATAGGATTTCATAGTTTCTTTATGAAGGGATAGACATTTGGCTGAAATGCAGACAAGGTAAATGTGGTGCTACCTTTATAGGGCTCGTTTTACTATAATGCCCTTACCAAACAACAGTATTGTGTGTAGTCTCCACACTCGGTAGTAATTAGGCACTTTGTCTCAATGATGTACCTGCTTGTAAATTAACCATTCAGAGACGTGATCACGTTGTATATACACGCCCCACTTTTGCCAGTCTGTACATTAATAATCATAATCACCCCGCTTCTTGTACAAAACAATTTTGCCGAGCAAAATCAAACGGACCGATCTCTGTAAAGTCCATGTAAAATATGTATTCTGTTTATAAGTTAGTCTATATAGGCCCAGTGTGAGAACTGCCATATGGTGTTTGCCGCCACCCTAGCCCTGTATTGTTGCCCCCAGCCACGCCATGTGACCAGCTACGACAGACAGACTTGTTCAGTATTAACCCATGTAGCTTGCGATGGGTGAGCACTCCCAAGGTTACCAATACAAATCTAAATATTTTGTTGGATGCAGCAGTAATATTTATCCTACTATAGAGTGATAGTTGACATTTGTGTAGCCTGATACAGAACTTCTTGTAAACTGCATCAGCATGTTTTCTCAACTGAATAGTGAACAGATCAGATTTGTTTCAAACCTAAAAGCCTGTTTTTGTACTGGCCAGTCACATTGCTAGGTGGATATTTGTCTGTAATGTGGGCAGAAGATAATGGTATTTGGTTGACGATTGCACTGAAACTGGTCTATGCTGGCTACAAATACTCCCTGGTGTGTTTTCTGTTGCTGCGGCCATATGTCATACATTTCTAATGATAGTGTACTTTCTAATGATAGTGTACAGTTTATAGCTCATGAACTTCATATGCATGTATATACCTGTACATTGATTCTGTACAGCGTCTTAGAATACAATTTAGCAATTCTGTATATTTTGAAACATAATATTATGTGTATGTAATAACTTTTTTATAACTATGCTCTGCAAGTCGTACCAAACTGTATGTACAGATTATCCTATACCCCTCCCCTCTCCAAGGTATTGTGATTCAATATGAAGGTTGTAGAATTGTATAAAGCATAAATAGGTAATCGTTTTATCATTCTGAATCTGCTAGCATCTGTAGTAAGTACATATTTATATCAATAAGCAGCCGGTTGACAACAGTAAATGATGGTGTTTGCTATTGAGTTGGTGATCAGCGCTACTCTTGATTATGTGGATTATGTTCATGGGTGGGGACTTAGTAAAAATGCCGTAAGTTGCCTTTTGTCTGCCGGCAGCTCCATTGTACAGTAGCACCTCTCCAAACGGACACTTGGAAAACCCGAGTGAGTTTCACTTTGTCCTGCCTGTTCATCCTCGCCCTGCACAGAGACGTCTCTATGAGCTTTGTACCATGATTACGGTGCCACCACTGATATCTGGTCTGGAGTGCGGGTTATGGAGGTTTCACACACCAGACATTGGGTGAATGTTGTTACACTGACAAGGCTGGCCTGTCTCATTGTAATACTGTCCAACATACTGCTTTTGAGTTTTTCTTTTACTCAACTGCATAGTTTGATGGAGAAAAATCAAAACTACATTGATCCCCCATCCATATAGGTGAAATACAGGTTTCAACCCTGTTGACCAGGCCTAAAATTACCTTAGCTGTTCAATGTCATTAAAACATTAAAAACGTACTACATTGTACTACCTACCACTCCTCAAGTTGACCATTTTATAATGGCTTCAAATCAATGGGCAAGTCTAAATGTCCATCACGACAATTGGTCTCTCGTTTGATCTCGGTAAATTTGTTTGTGGTTTCAGATGTAATGTCTTTCCCCATTGGCTCGCTATACTGAAGTCGTCCGCATACTCAACTGTACATATAGTGCATAAAGTTACCTTTGCCTTTTGCTGTTGTCCTGTAAATATAGCGTATTGTGATACACACCCATAAAAATAACTTCTCAACTATGCATTTACTTTCTTCATACCAATACAATGATGCTAGCATATTTGAAATGTTCTGTGAATGTTAGAAAATTCTCGCCATTCATAGACTGTACATTAACTGTAAATAAAAATCCACTTGTAAAAATTCTGTAGCCTGTACAGACGGAATCTGCATCTCTATAAACTTCTCAAGAATCATTTCATTTGATTTCATTTGTAAAATTATATCATTCTAGATTGAAGGGTATGTTTATATCATTGTATAAAATTCGAGATCTCTAAAGTAGCCGTAATCCTGCTAACTACATGTAGATTGTAAATAGCACTTGTATCTTGCATTATTTACCTGGACTTGTTGATTGCTGTATGTGGTTTGTAGGCACAATGATGGACATTTTACTGTTATTTTGTGAACCATAGGAGACCAACTCTAGCTCTACTCTCCTTTGCTGGTAAATCATTTAAGTTGCAGATTTCAAAAAGATTAATTGCATTGTTTTTGTTGAGAGCCACCTGCAAATGTGTGTGGTCTGATGACAGCCTGGACAGGACTGTCGGCTATTGCTCACTGACTTTAATATACTGTCAACGGCTTCCTTTCAAGACTATTTACTGTCGCTACTTCTCTCTACTTCACAATTTCACAATAACATGTCTTGTCATGTATTCATGTCCCTTCATGCCAATTCGTGACCAGCGACCACCCATTGCTGATGTTATATACTACATTGCTGATGTTATATACTACATTTGTGTCGGCTGGACCGCAGTATGGCCATGGTTGGGCCAGTCGATCGGCAAACATTTGTGCAGTCATCAACTAGTAAACACAGATCAACATTTCACATTCATTTTGGCATTGCCAGGACTGCATGGTGAAGTCACTGAACAGTAATTTGATAATACATGTACTTCGTAAATATCCACTGAAATGGCATTAGTGTCCGATTTGTGTATGAACACTTTGTTTTAACTCATTTGTTGACAGCGAATAAAACATCAAGTTTTCATTCTGTGTCTGGTAAATATTTGCAGATTCACAAATATGTCATATACACTAGTGTTGGACAAGGATATTCCACCCTCGTGATCGGAATACAGTATCAGACACGCGGCAAAGCCTTGTTTCTTGCGACATATTCTGACACTCGAGTGTAATATCTTTGTTCCACACCAGTGCATACGATTGTGATAGATGCTCTTAGTCTGCATATTACATGTACATATTCATAGTGTTGAAGTGGTTGCGAACGGACATTGTCCCATCGACTGGCTCATGCGCGTCCATAGAAAGCTTGCACAATCAAAGTAAAGAATCATCACCTGCCTACTCTGAATGTATATACATGTAGATAAAGTACATCTGTACATAGTAAATAAAGGCGGAATAAAGGAGTTGTGAATATAGACGTAGATTTGTAAATTTACCTTCAACATGTGGCTTGCACATAGCATATCTAACACATTTTCTACTCCATGCTAAGAAATGTTGTCAATTTGAACCTGGTCCACAGTTGCAGTTACAACCATGGCAACATGCTAGGACCCAGACCATCAGCGCACTCTCGTCAAAATTTTCACTGTTCACCATTTGGCATTATCATCCATTAAGGATGCAGCAAGCAATTGAGATTGCTATATGGATGCTATAATGCTGTAGTTCGGCCCGAAATAAGCACATATCGGATAATGCGTATCAGAATGATGAATGTTATTTGGATCTAAATGATTCAGTGTAAGGTACCTGGGTCCAGATCATTACTCTTACTTTCAATGCTGTATGATTTCTGTGCTGAATGCATAGTACACATACATTTCCATCTGATCTTACTAAGCCCCGTGCAGGCACCGGGGCGGGATCAACTGATCCTGAGAATAGTACTGCAGTAGCCATTGCTTGTCGTAAAAGGCGACTAAACTGGCTTAACGATTGGGTTCATACTTTCCGGAACCCACTATACCGGATTTGGCCCTCATGTACATTTTTGGCTTTCTTGTATGTGAGAGTTGAGTCAGGCTATGCCCCATATATAAAAGTAAGATTAGCGCTAATCCTATTACTTTTAGGTGATGGGATAAATAATGCTGGTGTGGCGAGGGCCTGGCACCAGATCAGGTTGTTCTAATTTCAGGACTGAATATATATTTTGATTGTAAATATTGAGTTCTGAAGTTGGGATTTACCCCCCTCGGACAGGTGGATACGGGACACGACCCCGTTGACCCGTCTGCGTGTAGACTCCCTGAGGCTTGTACCTCTATGTCAGAAAAGCGGACGTTAAACCCTATTCACTCACTCACTCACTCACTGATCTTACTAAGAACGGACGGACAAACCAATCAATTTATCAAATACATCATACAAGACAGTCTGACTGTTTGTTAGTGACACGAATGGTGAACGTTTCAATCTTTGTTGATTGATAATTTGAATTCTCTGCAGCTGTATGTAAAACCCCAATCAATCAATGTTCACTTTAAGTTAACTGTTTTGTTAATATAACTTGTACATGTTGCAGGCCACATGTTTTGTACAAATAGGATACAGCAAATGTGTTCAGCATGTAGACTTTTGCCGTCATTTACCTGTTAATATCATTATCCATAGTTGACAACAGCAATTGGTACTGTTTGAACCATGTCAGAAAGTAGAGATTTATAGTATGTGTGTATTAGCTAACCATTTACATAGACATTTTTGTTGTTGGCATGGGTAAAAGTAAAAAAAAATGTGAAAATGGGGACATTATGGTTTCGGGCGATGTTTTCGTCTTTCTCCAAAACAGGGTACACAAATTCTAATGGTATACAGCAGAATCTGGTAGATGCCATGTGACCTTGACCTACTATTTCTGCTCAGCGAGTATGACTTCGGCGACTGTGTGTCAAGGCCATTTCTCGGTCATTGTTACACCCACAGCCTCCAGACTGCACAATCTAGATACATGTACTCACCTACTCGTGAACTGTATAGTTATTACAGGTCTGGGAGCTGGTAGACTAAACATCTATGGTCTAGCATATTCGGTCTAGCTATAATCAATGTTACTCGCGTTACTACAAATCTGCGATGGTTTGGCCCTCAGGTACGTTTTTATCTTTGGCTCTTTTGTTACCTGGGAGTTGAATTGGGTTATTGCCCATTATAAAAGTAGTAACATTATTACTGATCCTACTGCTTTTGGGAGGGGGCGAAGTGATTCTGGTGTGGCGATGACTTGGCATCAGATCAGGATTATTCTGATTTCAGGGCTGAATATATAGATCTTTATTGTAAATATTCAGTTCTGATTTTGGGATTTTCCCCCCATTTGTGCACGTAATATATGTAATATACCCATACCTCCATGTACCAGATCCGAGATACGTATTTTACTGATGCCAATATGGTCACATGGATGTTGACATGCCAAATTGATTAGCGATCTGCTTACATGGGAGAAATTCACCAGCTGCAGTTCATAGTTGCCACCCTGTTAAAGTTTTCGACTACCTGCTATCTCCGCTACCAATGGTCGGATTGGCTTGGAATTTTAATGATGTACGTATTTGTCATCATCCATAAATATAAATTGGTGTTAAAGTATTTGAGGAACTACTGTCTCTCTTACCATGAGTCAGATTGGTATGAAACTTCATATATGTAATAGTCATTTTCCATATTTTAATTCTATATCCCAACCATGTGGTTCCTAAGGTCAAGGTCAAATTACTTAGAAAGTTGTGTTAAAAGATTTTTTTAATTTGCTTCAATGTTTTTGAGGGGTACTTATTACTGTTATTAAATGTCATAATAAATTGTCAGGATATAATTATATTAAACACTGGCAACAACAAAAACTGCTATGTACATGTAGGTAAGGCTGGCTGTTGTATATAACCAATGCTGTAGTGTACCGTTGCATCTGCACTATTTGCTGAACAAGATATACATTTTCCACAACTGATTTGAATGTTGACATACACTTCGAGCACCTTGTGAAATGTACATTTATTAATAACCCAATTCAACTCCCAGGTAGTGGTGGCAGGTGGGAGCACGCGATGGGTAATTTAGCGATTGGGGTTCATCCTTACCGGCCCCGTGCAGGCACCGGGGCGGGATCAACTGATCCTGAGAATAGTGCTGCAGTAGCCATTGCTTCTCGTAAAAGGCGACTAAACTGGCTTAACGATTGGGTTCATACTTTCCGGAATCCACTATACCGGATTTGGCCCTCATGTACATCTTTGGCTTTCTTGTATGTGAGAGTTGAGTCGGGCTATGCCCCATATATAAAAGTAAGATTAGCGCTAATCCTATTACTTTTAGGGGATGGGATAAATGATTCTGGTGTGGCGAGGGCCTGGCACCAGATCAGGTTGTTCTAATTTCAGGACTGAATATATATTTTGATTGTAAATATTGAGTTCTGAAGTTGGGATTTACCCCCCTCGGACAGGTGGATACGGGACACGACCCCGTTGACCCGTCTGCGTGTAGACTCCCTGAGGCTTGTACCTCTATGTCAGAAAAGCGGACGTTAAACCCTATTCACTCACTCACTCATCCTTACCGAAATCCCGACTGGAGACCTGGTTTGGCCGTCACATACGTCTTTGGCATTTTGTATGTGACAGTTGAATCTGGTTATACCCCTTGTGTGGTGGGTGGTGGTCGGGCAAACGAGACGGCGTAAATTAACGGTAGGGGTTCCTTATAGGAATCACGATTTGCCTGGTTTGGCCCTCCGGTACGTTTTTATCTTTGGCTCTTTTGTTACCTGGGAGTTGAATTGGGTTATTGCCCATTATAAAAGTATTAAGATTATTACTGATCCTACTGCTTTTGGGAGGGGGCCAAGTGATTCTGGTGTGGCGAGGACCTGGCATCAGATCAGGATTTTTCTGATTTCAGGACAATATATACTTTTGTTATTGTAAATGTTCAGTTCTGATTTTGGAATTTCCCCCCAATGCAGCAGGTTAAAATGGAATCGAACCCGTTTGCCCGGCCTTACATGGCCTTAGCTGTTGATAGGCCGTTAAACACTAATAAACAAACAACTCCCAGGTAACAAAAGAGTCAAAATGTACCTGAGGGTCAATCCAGGCAAATCGTGATTCCTATAAGAAGGGGTTCCCCCTGAAAGGAATCACGATTTACCTGCGAGTTTACCCTAACCCCTATCCCTAACCCTAACCCATTATAAAAGTAGTAAGATTATTACTGATCCAACTGCTTTTTGGAGGGGGCCAGGAGATCCCCACCCCATTTTTACAGATAATATATGGGATTTAGTACTAAACCCATTGACCCGGCCTTATATGACCTTAGCTGTTGATAGGCCGTTAAACCCCAAGAAACTAACAAACTGAATAGTTTACGTTTAACATTGTTGTGGAGAAGACATTTAGTTAGTAAATCTTGCAAATGCATGGCGATGTATTATTAGTGTTATTTTCTGACCTGGTTCATTTGATGACAATCTTGTACATTCAAACATTTTAGATGTAAAAATGTAAATAATCTTTTCATACAAACCCAACTTTCTGAGAAAGTTCTGTAAGATATGTAAATTACAAGTGTATCTCAAACAAGGGACCATAGTTTTTGCTTTTTATATTTTTGTTAGATATTGCATAAAATACTGGTGCTATTATATGTACAAAGGATTTTGACTAGACATAAAACGATTGTAGATATTGTTCATTTCTGTACATGTGTAATTCACACGATACAATTAACTCGAATGTCTGTGGGCAGTTTAGTGTGATCAGAATGCCTATTCACATAGTATGAGAAGTTTGCCTTGTGTGGCCCCTGATCAGCCCCTGATCATAATAACAGCTCAATCACTGGTGATGATCATTCAGCAAGTAGATCATTACACTGACTGACAAAACGGTTGATGTCATCTTCGACCCCTAGCCCCTAGCATGCATACTCTCGGACAGCAACATTTTATTAAAATAGTGAACTACACTAAGTCTGGACCAGTGCAGCCCCTGATCAGTGGTCTTCTGGTATGCTCTGTGTTGCTGTCTTACCAGACCGATACCCCTCCTCCACCATGTGGCAAACATATTGGTGGATGCATTTCTTAAACAGAAAAATACTTCGCTGCTTGTTGTAGCAAAATACATATTTTGGTGAATAATTATGGCAGCCATCTCGTATATTTTTGAGAAATCCCAATTTAGAACATCTAGATCGGCAGTCGTGCATTTATGAGATCAGCATATTTCTATTAAGATATAAAATGGCCCTATGATTGCTTTTTTTGCATTTGAATTAGAATTAAACCCCTGACCAGACATTATAATTTATTAACTGTTTGGTGGGTGTTCCCTGGTTGTAAATCATGAAATACCTGCTTTTGTTGGATCGTGCCCTTAGCTGTCTGGAAAATACAGCTGTCTGGTAAAGTTGATCTTAAAGTGTCTTGTCATGTGTGGACCTACCCGCATAGACAACACCTACTGTATAGTCAACCAGTATTTGCTATTTTGCCTACACAAAATGTTACGTACACATTTCACCATTTACTGGTGTTGTTTCTAGAATACCCCTCCTCAGGTCGAGTCTAGTGCCTTTATCCATTCTACTTTTCACCGTTCTACTATATGACCTTGTGATTCATGGTTCTGCTATGACCTCATGGTTCTGCTATATTACTTTGTGATTCATGGTTCAGCTATGACCTTGTGATTCATGGTTCTGCTATATGACTTCGTGATTCATGGTTACGCTATATGATCTTGTGATTCATGGTTCTGCTATATTACTTCGTGATTCATGGTTCTGCTATATGACCTCGTGATTCATGGTTCAGCTATATGACCTCGTGATTCATGGTTCTGCTATATGACTTCGTGATTCATGGTTCTGCTATATGACTGTGATTCATGGTTCTGCTATATGACTTTGTGATTCATGGTTCTGCTATATGACCTCGTGATTCATGGTTCTGCTATATGACCTAGTGATTCATGGTTCTGCTATATGACTGTGATTCATGGTTCAGATATATGACTTCGTGATTCATGGTTCTGCTATATGACCTTGTGATTCATGGTTCTGCTATATGACCTAGTGATTCATGGTTCTGCTATATGACCTAGTGATTCATGGTTCGTCTATATGACCTCGTGATTCATGGTTCTGCTATTTGACCTTGTGATCCATGGTTCTGCTGTCTGGAAAATACAGCTGTCTGGTAAAGTTGATCTTAAAGTGTCTTGTCATGTGTGGACCTACCCGCATAGACAACACCTACTGTATAGTCCAACCAGTATTTGCTATTTTGCCTACACAAAATGTTACGTACACTTTTCACCATTTACTGGTGTTGTTTCTAGAATGCCCCTCAGGTCGAGTCTCGTGCCTTTATCCATTCTACCTTTCACCGTTCTACTATATGACCTTGTGATTCATGGTTCTGCTATATGACCTCATGGTTGTGCTATATTACTTCGTGATTCATAGTTCAGCTATATGACCTTGTGATTCATGGTTCTGCTATATGACCTCATGGTTCTGCTATATTACTTTGTGATTCATAGTTCAGCTATATGACCTTGTGATTCATGGTTCTGCTATACGACTTCGTGATTCATGGTTCAGCTATATGATCTTGTGATTCATGGTTCTGCTATATGACTTCGTGATTCATGGTTCAGCTATATGATCTTGTGATTCATGGTTCTGCTATGACTTCGTGATTCATGGTTCTGCTATATGACCTTGTGATTCATGGTTCAGCTATATGATCTCGTGATTCATGGTTCTGCTATATGACTTCGTGATTCATGGTTCCGCTATATGACTGTGATTCATGGTTCTGCTATATGACCTCGTGATTCATGGTTCAGATATATGACCTTGTGATTCATTGATCTGCTATATGACCTTGTGATTCATGGTTCTGCTATATGACCTTGTGATTCATCGTTCTGCTATATGACCTTGTGATTCATCGTTCTGCTATATGACCTTGTGATCCATGGTTCTGCTGGCACCAGTTCAAGTTATTCTAATTTCAAGACTGAATATATTTAATTTTTTTCGATGCAAGTAGTCAGTTTTTATTTTGGGATTTTCCAGGTTAAATGCGGGATCGAACCATTGGCCCGGCCTTAAAGGACCTTAGCTATTATTGATTGTCCGTTAAATACCCATAACTCAAATTCATGGTTCATCTATATGTGGGATGGGTAGTGGCCTAGGTGTTAGAACACACAATTTGCAATCTGCCTTGGGCATCAAAAAATACTTTCATAGTGTTTACATCCCACCGGTCATTTGGATGAGACTTTAAACCGAGGTCCCATCCCTAAATGACCGTAGCTGTTGCTTGGACGTTAAACCCATTCACTTTCACTTTTCAGCTAAACGACCTTGTAATTCACGGTTCAGCTATATGACTTTGTGATTCACGGGTCAGCTATTCTGATATCAATTGTTCAACTTTATTATCAAGTGAAATATGTACACCTATATGCATAAGGTAATTATGACAAGTTATTATGCACCACAACGTGAGATCTTTGAGACAGAAAAGTCACTTGGCTTGTTGGATTGGTCCAAAAATGATAATGATCAAATTAAGCAATTTTAGATTGTGATAAAAACAATTTTTTTTTGCTAATATAACATTATTGTGTACTGACTGCATTGTGTGCTTGTTGTGTGAGAATAACATTGTGTGAGTTATCACTGGTTTTTCATGTAATTTTCATGTTGCTTGTGCTGGGGTTTGGATAGAGCTTTTCCTGACAGACAAGGACAGCTTGTTGCACACAACCAGACTACCCTGAACCAGTTGTTCTTCTCAAACGTGTGGTGGTTGGTTGGGAGCTTGCGATGGGTACTTTAACGATCCTGATCGGAGACCTGATTTGGCTCTCAGATACGTCTTTGGCATTCTTGTATGTGAGAGTTGAATCTCCTTAAATGACATTAACTGTTATAGGCCATTGCACATCAATAACCCGTTCTGTGTGTAGACTGGCTGTACATGTATGTGGCCTACTCAACATAATTTAGTCTGGCTGCCCCTCAAACAACATTTATACCACTGGCCCAATTTCTTTTAAACTTTACAGAAATGATCATTAAATATTTATGTACCAACATAGCTAAATATAACTTGAACCATTGTGACCTATGGTTGTTGCTATGGTAACAAAATTAAAATCTTTTCCTGTGAAGCCATGCTCAATAAAAGTCAATCCATCAATTGAAATTTCCAGACGATCCTAAATTTTCACTTACGAACGTTTTAGTTGTACAAAGTTTAGTGAAACGCGCCCCATGAGCTCTGGGGTTAAGTGCCAGGCCACGTTGTTGATCTTTTCATCAGCAGGCTCGGTTTACGTTGATCGCAAGGTGGATCCTTACGGTGGTTTTCTTTTTTATTACATTTTAATTATATTTCACATGCTTGAGGTCGTGTGTCTGTCAGTTTCCTGTTGATATTGCTTGCTTGTAACATGTCTACTTGTACTGGGTATGAATGAACTACTTTGTATGTAACCTTGTCAAACATTTTCCTTATGACAGTTACCTTTGTTGGGTGGTTGGTTGGCAGCATGCAAAGGGTAAATTTAATGATGGGATTCATCCTTACTGAAATTCCATTATCTCTGGTTTGGCCCTCGGGTAGAGTTTTGGCTGTGTTGCTACTTGAGAGTTGAATCCAGTTATACCCATTGCACACAAACATACCCATTTTAACAATAGTAAGATCACGACTAATCCTATTACTTTTAGGTAGTGGGGTTAAATGACTGGTGTGGTGAGGACCTGCCATTTACTCTGATAGGCGATGTTGGTAATTTTTTTAAATGGATTTCAGAGCTTTGGGTGGTTGGTTAGGAGCATGCGATGTGTCATTTATTGATCGGGATTCATCCTTATCGGAATTTCTGACTGGAGAGTCATACTTATATGAGTAATATGATTATAACCCCACAAACAAAGTTTGTTGGGGGTATATAGGAGTTTGTCGGTCGGTCGGTCGGTCGGTCGTCGGTCGGTCTGTTGGAAATTCCCTTCAGTTCTATATCTTCTACACCCATGCATGGATTATCAAATGGCTTGGCACAAATGTTTCTCATGATGAGAACGTGTGTCGCGATCAATAACCATGCACCTACGTCCAAGGTCAATGTCACAGTTGAAGGTCAAAGGTCAAACCTATCGAAATTCCCTTCCGCTCTATATCTTCTACACCGATGCATGGATTATCAAATGGCTTGGCACACATGTTTCTCATGATGAGAAGGTGTGTCGCGATCAATAACCACGCACCTACGTCCAAGGTCAAGGTCACAGTTGAAGGTCAAAGGTCAAACCTATCGAAATTCCCTTCCGCTCTATATCTTCTACACCGATGCATGGATTATCAAATGGCTTGGCACACTGAAGGTGTGTCACGATCAATAACCACGCACCTACGTCCAAGGTCAAGTTTGTGTGAAAGTGAAATCCAAGTCGTCATGAGAAAAATAAGTCAAGTCCTTCAAACGACATCTCCACTTGCACCATTTGGTGGATTTCAACGAAACTCGGCACAAATGATCAGAGTGAGTGGCAGGTGGGAGCATTAAATGGGTAATTTAACAATCGGGGTCCATCCTTACCGGAATCCCGACTGGAGACCTGGTTTGGCCCTCACATACGTCTTTGGCATTTTGTATGTGACAGTTGAATCTGGTTATACCCCTTATGTGAGTATTACAATATTTGTAATCCTATTTTAGGGGAAGGGGCCAAGTGACTTGGTGTGGTATGGACCTGGCACCAGGTCAGGTTATTCTAATTTCAGGGCTGAATATATTTGTTGGGAATCGCAGGGTAAACATTTGAGGTGATTTAAAGTGATGTGTTTGCTGTTATATACAATATTTTATATGAGTATTAAAAAAACATCTTTAGTCAACACATTACCAAAATTGCATTAGGTTTTGACCGATAATTCATTAGTAATTGAATCACAATTGACGGTACCCCCCCAATATCGCACAGTGAAATACACTGTTTTGTCAGTATCTCGTATGCCCCCCTCGTGCATCTGTCACAGCCCTGATTCTCTTGTGCATGGAATTCATCAGTGCATTTATCCTTCTTATTGGGATATTGTTCCACTCTTCCAACAATGCAGTCCTTAGTTGGTCGAGATTAGAAGGGATATTCCGACACCCTCTTATCCTCCTGTCAAGTTTGTGCCACAGATGTTCGATTGGGGACAAATCGGGACTGTACGCTGGCCAGTCGAGTGGGTTAATGTTATGGTCAGCGAGAAAGTCTTGACAAACTCTGGCTACATGGGGCCGGGCATTATCATGCTGGAAAATTAGTTGACGCTGTTACACAAATGGAACAACAACCGGGCGGAAGATTTCATCCCTATATCTTACGGCGGTTAAATTCCCGACTAACACAATCAACGGTGAATTTACCCCGTGAGACATCCCTCTCCAGACCATAACCGAGCTACCCCCAAACCTATCCCCCTGAAGAACGCAAGCGTCGGCGAAGCGTTCCCCACGACGTCTGTATACACGACGTCGACCGTCACGAAAAAGAGTGAACCGGGACTCATCTGTGAAAAAGACTCGTCTCTATTGCCTCATTGGATATCGTCTGGGATCATGTGCTGCTAACCAAGCCATACGACGCGCGCGATGTGCACGAGTGAGACCCAGACCAACGTAGGGACGACGTGCTCGCAGACCAACCTCGCACAATCGATTTCTTACAGTTTTGGGGTGAATGTGGCGATTATGATTGCCTACTGTGTTAATAGCGGTTTCAGTGGCAGTAACGTGGCGATTACGTAGGTGGGCGAGACGAATAGCCCTGTCTTGACGTCGCGACGTTACGCTCGGACGTCCCGATATGGTGGAAACATTCACACCGAACTGCATAGCAACCTGCTGTTGCGTTTGACCTTGCATTAGCAATACAATAGCCTGACCCCTCTGAACTTCCGTCGGACGTACCATGATTGTGAGAGTAATAAATTCAGTGTAAATAGCGGAAAACGATGTGTATACCTCAAACGTATCAAGTGGTATGACAAAATGTTTTGACGAACTTATCATCATCATGCTGCACGTGTTTTTGGCTGTTTATCACTTTCTCTATGTGGTGCGGTGCATTACACGGTTGAGTAACTTTAGGCACCGGTTTGGGTGCACAGTGACCAAGATAGTCGCCTGACCGGTTTTCATAATTTTAGGCCAAGCATTTAAATAATGATTGCGTATATTGTTACCCTGCGTTTCTTTATCTTTTCAGTATACATCGATCTGGCCTAAAATGACCTTAGCTATTGCTCTAAACACCATTAAATATATTTATCATTAACATGGCGTACAGCTGGAGTTTCGCATTAGGGAATATTCACTTTGTACATTGTACAATATTTACTACATGTGGGCAATATTTTCTACAATATGTGGTACTACAATATGTGGGCAATATTTACTACAATATGTGCTACAATATGTGGGCAATATTTACTACAATATGTGGGCAATGATGCGTATGCATCATTGAAGTGGCAATATTAACATAAAATTAATTGCATTATTGAGAAATGCATGTAGTGTTACAGTTGGAATGATGTGTATGTAATCTTGTTGAAAATGTTTTAGTGATTTCATACATATATTTGTTCTAAACATAAAGCAACTTTCAACATTCTCAACAGAAAATATTATACTTTTTGGGCAGTTTGGGTATTTTTCATGGACACTTGTATATCATATACTTGTACTATTCACAAGCGTGTAGAGATGGATGGATGAATGCCTGCATGTTGATGTGTACAGTGTATATAGTATGGCTGTTGTCTGGATAGTTTGTATATTATAGGTGTATTGTAGTAGCCATGTATAGTGGGGCTTTTCATTTTTCATTCACTGTATATTATCATGCATAATAGACCATGCCATTAGAAATTACTTAACTGTTATGCACACCAATCTGGGACATACAACTGAATGAGCATGCATTCTGCATGTGTGTCTTGTCTTGTCCATGCTGGCTGTAAATCGTAGTTTGGTGCTTTCTAATGTCCAGGCCAAATATTCATTTGTATAATAAACGTATAGGCTGGCCCCCTGGGCTGGAGTCGGGTTTTTGAAACATCTACTTTTACAAACATAATGTGACACATTCAATAAATCATTCAAGAATGGCAAGTGTTCCTTTTATGTTGTTATGACCCCAACGATTATCCAACAAAGAAGTTCCATACATAAGAGTGGAGTGGGTGGCAGGTGGGAGCATGCGATGGGTAATTTAACGATCGGGGTTCATCCTTACCGGACCCGTGCAGGCACCGGGGCGGGATCAACTGATCCTGAGAATAGTGCTGCAGTAGCCATTGCTTGTCGTAAAAGGCGACTAAACTGGCTTAACGATTGGGTTCATGCTTTCCGGAACCCACTATACCGGATTTGGCCCTCATGTACATTTTTGGCTTTCTTGTATGTGAGAGTTGAGTCGGGCTGTGCCCCATATATAAAAGTAAGATTAGCGCTAATCCTATTACTTTTAGGGGATGGGATAAATGATGCTGGTGTGGCGAGGGCCTGGCACCAGATCAGGTTGTTCTAATTTCAGGACTGAATATATATTTTGATTGTAAATATTGAGTTCTGAAGTTGGGATTTACCCCCCTCGGACAGGTGGATACGGGACACGACCCCGTTGACCCGTCTGCGTGTAGACTCCCTGCGGCTTGTACCTCTATGTCAGAAAAGCGGACGTTAAACCCTATTCACTCACTCACTCACTCATCCTTACCGGAATCCCGACTGGAGACCTGGTTTTGCCCTCGCATACGTCTTTGGCATTTTGTATGTGACAGTTGAATCTGGTTATACCCCTGATGTGAGTATTACATTATTCGTAATACTATTTTTGGGGAAGGGGCCAAGTGACTTTGGTGTGGTATGGACCTGGCACCAGGTCAGGTTATTCTAATTTCATGGCTGAATATATTTTTTCTCGATGTAAATATTCCGTTCTGATTTATGGATTTTCCCCCCAATGCAGCAGGTTAAAATGGGATCGAACCCGTTTGCCCGGCCTTACACGACCTTAGCTGTTGATAGGCCGTTAAACACTAATAAACAAACATAAGAGTGGAGGAAATGAGGCTATGCAATGCTTTGTGCACTGATAATGAGCAAGGTAGGTATAATAAAGTACGGACTACACCTCTGCGGACCAGCCTGACTGGTATAAAATATGGACCAGTATATTGTGGACCATTAGGGTAATAGGTGTACATTTCAGGATGGTGTGAGATAATTTCTGTTTTAACAACAGTGTTTGTTTATGAGTTATATTAAGGCAAGATACCGAGTCGTGCATGTAGGACTTGTATTAAATTAAATTGCATGTATGCATTAAATATAAAAGTATTGCTAGTTTAGTTCACCTGTGTCGAAGGCTCGAGTGAGCTATTGTTACGCTTTTCGTCTGTCTGTCCATACTTTCAAACGTCTCCCGAACCGCTGGGCCAATGTTGACCAAAACTTCACAGTTGATGACACATAGGTGGATGCGCGTCATATTTGTAAAATTGGAGGCCGTCTCATAATCTAAGTTTGCCGCCGTGGAAATGTACTTCAAATTCTTAAAACAAAATCTCACAAACTGCCAGACCGATTTCAACGAAACTTTGCAGGAATGATTGATAGTCGACGCTGTTTCAGATTTGTTAAAATGGTGGCCCCGGGGGGCATGAAGGGTCGACTAGGGGTAAAATTTCAAATTTGACCGAATATGGTCATGTCGTATATCAAATCGAAGGTATCGACAAGACAATCACTATGGAGCGTGTTTTGTCGAAATCGGATTATTCGTCATCATTTTATTAGAGATTTCAAACGTCTTCTCGTGAACCGCCGATATTGGCCAAACTTCACAGTTATGGTCCATGGGTGAAGTAAGGGTGAAATTTCACATTTGACCGAATATGGTCATGCCATCTATCAAATCGAAGGTATGACAAGACGATCACTATGGAGCATGTTTTGTCGAAATTGGATGATTACGTCATCCAAGATCATGTCGTGTATCAAATCGAAGGTATTGAAGAGACAATAACTGGATCAGTTTTTGTCGAAATTGGATGATGTCATTGAAGATGGCCGCCAAAAGGTCATCCCTTTGAGATTACAAACGTCTTCTCGTTAAACGCTTGGCCAACGATGGTCAAACTTCATAGGGATGACCTATGGGTGGGGGAATGTCAGATTTGGAGGTTGTCGCATAATAAAAAATGGCAGCCATAACAAAGTAGGTCAGATTCTTCAAAAACCTCACAAACCGCCTGAACAATTTAAACGAAACTTGACGGGAATGATCGAGTCTATGCTCTTTCAGATTTGTTAAAATGATGACCCCAGAATCAAAAATGGGCCGGACCCGAGGGTCGAATTTCATTCGTTACCAAATATGGTCATGTTATATATCAAATCGAAGGTATTAAGGGAATGATCGAACTGAAGCGGTTTATACGTCATCCAAGATGGTTGCCAAAAGGTCAAACCGGTATATTTTTCATTAGAGCTTTCAAAGAGGTTTTTCTTACTAACTGCTTTGCTGATGCTGGCCAAACTTCATAATTATTGTCTTTCGGTGAAATATTTACAGATTTGTATACCCCCCGCAACGAGTTGAGTAAGACTACTACCATGATGTGACAAATCTACGACTCTCCAGCCCCCGCTGATCCCAAGGTCAAGGTCAAATACTTAGTCTCTTTACAAAACTTAACATCAGAGAAATATGTTATAACTCCTACTTCTTTCATTGAAAATTCTTAATATTTCATGCATGCATTCCTCTAATGCTGTAGTATCATGCTGCAACAAATCCCCGCTGATCTCGTGGTCAAGGTCACATACTTAGTCTCTTTACGAAACTTATCATCAGAGAAATTGGTTATAACCTCTATTTCCTTGCTCGGATCTGTCACAAGCCCACACACTTGGAAAATCTTTACATATTCAGGGGTACCTGGGCCCACGCGGGGGGTATTCCGTAAGCCTCGCTTACTGACCAATCTAGTTCAAATTGAAATTGGAGATGGTCACATAAAGTTAGACAAACTCTATTTACATTAATGACCAGACTGGTTTTGACAACACTTTGTTGGAATAACGAATGTATAAAGCTATCTCAGATTTACTTGTATTGTGACCCTCTTGTTTTTGTCGCGCCTGTTTTAGCAGAAAGCGCGACTATAGTCTCGTCCGAAATGTCAAAAAGTTTGTACAAGCTTCGTCATCATGGTATAACTTTAATATTACTTCACGGATTGCTTCAATATTTGGGAACTTGATATATGTGAGCATTCGGAACACTCATGCCGCCATTAACATGACCTTGACATTGTTTACCTTCATTTTTAACTCACCTGAGCGAAGCTCATGTGAGCTATTGTTACCGCAATGTGTCGTCGTCCGTCGTCCGTGAACATTTTCAAACGTCTTCTCGGTAACCATTGGGCCTTTAGTCACCAAACTTCATGGTCATGGTCCTTAGGTAGGGGGATTACACAATTGTTAAAATGATGTCATTACGTAATCCAAGATGGCCACCGTCTAAAAATAGCACAAATTATTCAAAAATCTTCTCAAGAAACGCCAACCGGATTTCGACAAAACTTGGTAGGAATGATCGATGTACAATGCTCTTTCAAAGTTGTTAAAATGCTGACCCCGGTTCAAAAATGGGCGTGGCCTGTGGGGTCAAATTTTATTTTTTAACGAATATGGTCATGTCATATAGCAAATCGAAGGTAACAACGAGGCGATCACTCTGGTGCATTTTTTGTCGAAATCGGATGGCTATGTCATCCAAGATGGCCGCCGAAAGGTCAAAAGTTTGTTCTTTTATTAGAGATTTCAAAATTCTTCTTCACATGAACCGCTTGGCCCATGGTAGCTAAACTTAAAAGTTATGGTCCATGGGTGAAGTCTTTTCAGATTTGTTAAAATGGAGGTCATCGCTAATCAAAGATGGCCGTCTAAAACTAGCATAACTTCTTAAAAAGTCTTCTTCTCATGAACCGCCAGCCGGATTTCAACGAAACTTGGTAGGAATGATCGATGTACAATGCTCTTTCAAAGTTGTTAAAATGGTGACCCCGGGGTCAAAAAGGGCATGGCCCGTGTGGTCAAATTTTATTTTTCGCCGAATATGGTCGTGTCTATATCAAATCAAAGGTATCAACGAGGCGATCGCTCTGGTACATTTTTGTCGAAATTGGATGGGTCATGTCATCCAATATGGCCACCGAAAGGTCAAAAGGTCGTTCTTTTATTAGAGATTTCAAAATTCTTCTTCACACGAATCGCTTGGCCCATGGTGGCCAAACTTCACAGTTAAGGTCCATGGGTGAAGCCTTTTCAGATTTGTTTAAATGGAGGTCGTCGCTAATCCAAGATGGCCGCCATCTAAAAATATCACAAATTCTTAAAAAATCTTCTCATGAACCGCCCGCCTGATTTCGACGAAACTTGGTAGGAATGATCGGTGTACATTTGTACAATGCTCTTTCAAAGTTTTTAAAATGGTGACCCCGGGGTCAAAAATGGGCGTGGCCCGTGGGGTCAAATTGGGGTCAAATTTTATTTTTCACCGAATATGGTCATGTCTATATCAAATCGAAGGTATCAAAGAGGCGATCGCTCTGGTACATTATTTGTCGAAATTCGATGGTCATTTCATCCAAGATGGCCACCAGAATGGTCCATGGGTGAAGCCTTTTCTGATTTGTTAAAACGGAGGTCGTCGCTAATCCAAGATGGCCGCCGTCTGAAAATAGCACAAATTCTTAAAAAAATCTTCTCATGAACCGCCTGCCGGATTTCGACGAAACTTGGTAGGAATGATCGACGTAGAATGCTCTTTCAAAGGTGTTAGAATGGTGACCCTGGGGTCAAAAATGGCCGTGGCCCGTGGGATAAAACTTTTTTTTAAACCAAATTATGCTCATGTCATAATTATATCAAATTGAAGGTATCGATGAGGCGATTGCTCTGGTGCAATATTCGTCGGAATCGGATGATTATGTCATCCATGATGTCCTCGAAAAGGTCCATTTATTCAATATTTTGAACGTCTTTTTCTCGGGAACCACATGGCCGATGCTGGCCAAACTTCATAGTAAGTTGCCCCGTGCAGGCACCGGGGCGGGATCAACTGATCCTGAGAATAGTGCTGCAGTAGCCATTGCTTGTCGTAAAAGGCGACTAAACTGGCTTAACGATTGGGTTCATACTTTGCGGAACCCACTATACCGGATTTGGCCCTCATGTACATTTTTGGCTTTCTTGTATGTGAGAGTTGAGTCGGCTATACCCCATATATAAAAGTAAGATTAGCGCTAATCCTATTACTTTTAGGGGATGGGATAAATGATGCTGGTGTGGCGAGGGCCTGGCACCAGATCAGGTTGTTCTAATTTCAGGACTGAATATATATTTTGATTGTAAATATTGAGTTCTGAAGTTGGGATTTACCCCCCTTGGACAGGTGGATACGGGACTCGACCCCGTTGACCCGTCTGCGTGTAGACTCCCTGAGGCTTGTACCTCTATGTCAGAAAAGCGGACGTTAAACCCTATTCACTCACTCACTCACTCATCCTTACCGGAATCCCGACTGGAGACCTGGTTTTGCCCTCGCATACGTCTTTGGCATTTTGTATGTGACAGTTGAATCTGGTTATACCCCTGATGTGAGTATTACATTATTCGTAATACTATTTTTGGGGAAGGGGCCAAGTGACTTTGGTGTGGTATGGACCTGGTACCAGGTCAGGTTATTCTAATTTCAGGGCTGAATATATTTTTTCTCGATGTAAATATTCTGTTCTGATTTATGGATTTTCCCCCCAATGCAGCAGGTTAAAATGGGATCGAACCCGTTTGCCCGGCCTTACACGACCTTAGCTGTTGATAGGCCGTTAAACACTAATAAACAAACATAAGAGTGGAGGAAATGAGGCTATGCAATGCTTTGTGCACTGATAATGAGCAAGGTAGGTATAATAAAGTACGGACTACACCTCTGCGGACCAGCCTGACTGGTATAAAATATGGACCAGTATATTGTGGACCATTAGGGTAATAGGTGTACATTTCAGGATGGTGTGAGATAATTTCTGTTTTAACAATCGTGTTTGTTTATGAGTTATATTAAGGCAAGATACCGAGTCGTGCATGTAGGACTTGTATTAAATTAAATTGCATGTATGCATTAAATATAAAAGTATTGCTAGTTTAGTTCACCTGTGTCGAGCCCCGTGCAGGCACCGGGGCGGGATCAACTGATCCTGAGAATAGTGCTGCAGTAGCCATTGCTTGTCGTAAAAGGCGACTAAACTGGCTTAACGATTGGGTTCATACTTTGCGGAACCCACTATACCGGATTTGGCCCTCATGTGCATTTTTGGCTTTCTTGTATGTGAGAGTTGAGTCGGGCTATGCCCCATATATAAAAGTAAGATTAGCGCTAATCCTATTACTTTTATGGGATGGGATAAATGATGCTGGTGTGGCGAGGGCCTGGCACCAGATCAGGTTGTTCTAATTTCAGGACTGAATATATATTTTGATTATAAATATTGAGTTCTGAAGTTGTGATTTACCCCCCTTGGACAGGTGGATACGGGACTCGACCCCGTTGACCCGTCTGCGTGTAGACTCCCTGAGGCTTGTACCTCTATGTCAGAAAAGCGGACGTTAAACCCTATTCACTCACTCACTCACTCACCTGTGTCGAAGGCTCGAGTGAGCTATTGTTACGCTTTTCGTCTGTCTGTCCATACTTTCAAACGTCTCCCGAACCGCTGGGCCAATGTTGACCAAAACTTCACAGTTGATGACACATAGGTGGATGCGCGTCATATTTGTAAAATTGGAGGCCGTCTCATAATCTAAGTTTGCCGCCGTGGAAATGTACTTCAAATTCTTAAAACAAAATCTCACAAACTGCCAGACCGATTTCAACGAAACTTTGCAGGAATGATTGATAGTCGACGCTGTTTCAGATTTGTTAAAATGGTGGCCCCGGGGGGCATGAAGGGTCGACTAGGGGTAAAATTTCAAATTTGACCGAATATGGTCATGTCGTATATCAAATCGAAGGTATCGACAAGACAATTACTATGGAGCGTGTTTTGTCGAAATCGGATTATTCGTCATCATTTTATTAGAGATTTCAAACGTCTTCTCGTGAACCGCCGATATTGGCCAAACTTCACAGTTATGGTCCATGGGTGAAGTAAGGGTGAAATTTCACATTTGACCGAATATGGTCATGCCATCTATCAAATCGAAGGTATGACAAGACGATCACTATGGAGCATGTTTTGTCGAAATTGGATGATTACGTCATCCAAGATCATGTCGTGTATCAAATCGAAGGTATTGAAGAGACAATAACTGGATCATTTTTTGTCGAAATTGGATGATGTCATTGAAGATGGCCGCCAAAAGGTCATCCCTTTGAGATTACAAACGTCTTCTCGTTAAACGCTTGGCCAACGATGGTCAAACTTCATAGGGATGACCTATGGGTGGGGGAATGTCAGATTTGGAGGTTGTCGCATAATAAAAAATGGCAGCCATAGCAAAGTAGGTCAGATTCTTCAAAAACCTCACAAACCGCCTGAACAATTTAAACGAAACTTGACGGGAATGATCGAGTCTATGCTCTTTCAGATTTGTTAAAATGATGACCCCAGAATCAAAAATGGGCCGGACCCGAGGGTCGAATTTCATTCGTTACCAAATATGGTCATGTTGTATATCAAATCGAAGGTATTAAGGGAATGATCGAACTGAAGCGGTTTATACGTCATCCAAGATGGTTGCCAAAAGGTCAAACCGGTATATTTTTCATTAGAGCTTTCAAAGAGGTTTTTCTTACTAACTGCTTTGCTGATGCTGGCCAAACTTCATAGTTATTGTCTTTCGGTGAAATATTTACAGATTTGTATACCCCCCGCAACGAGTTGAGTAAGACTACTACCATGATGTGACAAATCTACGACTCTCCAGCCCCCGCTGATCCCAAGGTCAAGGTCAAATACTTAGTCTCTTTACAAAACTTAACATCAGAGAAATATGTTATAACTCCTACTTCTTTCATCGAAAATTCTTAATATTTCATGCATGCATTCCTCTAATGCTGTAGTATCATGCTGCAACAAATCCCCGCTGATCTCGTGGTCAAGGTCACATACTTAGTCTCTTTACGAAACTTATCATCAGAGAAATTGGTTATAACCTCTATTTCCTTGCTCGGATCTGTCACAAGCCCACACACTTGGAAAATCTTTACATATTTAGGGGTACCCGGGCCCACGCGGGGGGTATTCCGTAAGCCTCGCTTACTGACCAATCTAGTTCAAATTGAAATTGGAGATGGTCACATAAAGTTAGACAAACTCTATTTACATTAATGACCAGACTGGTTTTGACAACACTTTGTTGGAATAACGAATGTATAAAGCTATCTCAGATTTACTTGTATTGTGACCCTCTTGTTTTTGTCGCGCCTGTTTTAGCAGAAAGCGCGACTATAGTCTCGTCCGAAATGTCAAAAAGTTTGTACAAGCTTCGTCATCATGGTATAACTTTAATATTACTTCACGGATTGCTTCAATATTTGGGAACTTGATATATGTGAGCATTCGGAACACTCATGCCGCCATTAACATGACCTTGACATTGTTTACCTTCATTTTTAACTCACCTGAGCGAAGCTCATGTGAGCTATTGTTACCGCAATGTGTCGTCGTCCGTCGTCCGTGAACATTTTCAAACGTCTTCTCCTCGGTAACCATTGGGCCTTTAGTCACCAAACTTCATGGTCATGGTCCTTAGGTAGGGGGATTACACAATTGTTAAAATGATGTCATTACGTAATCCAAGATGGCCACCGTCTAAAAATAGCACAAATTATTCAAAAATCTTCTCAAGAAACGCCAACCGGATTTCGACAAAACTTGGTAGGAATGATCGATGTACAATGCTCTTTCAAAGTTGTTAAAATGCTGACCCCGGTTCAAAAATGGGCGTGGCCTGTGGGGTCAAATTTTATTTGTTAACGAATATGGTCATGTCATATAGCAAATCGAAGGTAACAACGAGGCGATCACTCTGGTGCATTTTTTGTCGAAATCGGATGGCTATGTCATCCAAGATGGCCGCCGAAAGGTCAAAAGTTTGTTCTTTTATTAGAGATTTCAAAATTCTTCTTCACATGAACCGCTTGGCCCATGGTAGCTAAACTTAAAAGTTATGGTCCATGGGTGAAGTCTTTTCAGATTTGTTAAAATGGAGGTCATCGCTAATCAAAGATGGCCGTCTAAAACTAGCATAACTTCTTAAAAAGTCTTCTTCTCATGAACCGCCAGCCGGATTTCAACGAAACTTGGTAGGAATGATCGATGTACAATGCTCTTTCAAAGTTGTTAAAATGGTGACCCCGGGGTCAAAAAGGGCATGGCCCGTGTGGTCAAATTTTATTTTTCGCCGAATATGGTCGTGTCTATATCAAATCAAAGGTATCAAAGAGGCGATCGCTCTGGTACATTTTTTTGTCGAAATTGGATGGGTCATGTCATCCAATATGGCCACCGAAAGGTCAAAAGGTCGTTCTTTTATTAGAGATTTCAAAATTATTCTTCACACGAATCGCTTGGCCCATGGTGGCCAAACTTCACAGTTAAGGTCCATGGGTGAAGCCTTTTCAGATTTGTTTAAATGGAGGTCGTCGCTAATCCAAGATGGCCGCCATCTAAAAATATCACAAATTCTTAAACTTCTCATGAACCGCCCGCCTGATTTCGACGAAACTTGGTAGGAATGATCGGTGTACATTTGTACAATGCTCTTTCAAAGTTTTTAAAATGGTGACCCCTGGGGTCAAAAATGGGCGTGGCCCGTGGGGTCAAATTGGGGTCAAATTTTATTTTTCACCGAATATGGTCATGTCTATATCAAATCGAAGGTATCAAAGAGGCGATCGCTCTGGTACATTATTTGTCGAAATTCGATGGTCATTTCATCCAAGATGGCCACCAGAATGGTCCATGGGTGAAGCCTTTTCTGATTTGTTAAAACGGAGGTCGTCGCTAATCCAAGATGGCCGCCGTCTGAAAATAGCACAAATTCTTAAAAAAATCTTCTCATGAACCGCCTGCCGGATTTCGACGAAACTTGGTAGGAATGATCGACGTAGAATGCTCTTTCAAAGGTGTTAAAATGGTGACCCTGGGGTCAAAAATGGCCGTGGCCCGTGGGATAAAACTTTTTTTTAAACCAAATTATGCTCGTGTCATAATTATATCAAATTGAAGGTATCGATGAGGCGATTGCTCTGGTGCAATATTCGTCGGAATCGGATGATTATGTCATCCATGATGTCCTCGAAAAGGTCCATTTATTCAATATTTTGAACGTCTTTTTCTCGGGAATCACATGGCCGATGCTGGCCAAACTTCATAGTAAGTTGCCCCGTGCAGGCACCGGGGCGGGATCAACTGATCCTGAGAATAGTGCTGCAGTAGCCATTGCTTGTCGTAAAAGGCGACTAAACTGGCTTAACGATTGGGTTCATGCTTTCCGGAACCCACTATACCGGATTTGGCCCTCATGTACATTTTTGGCTTTCTTGTATGTGAGAGTTGAGTCGGGCTATACCCCATATATAAAAGTAAGATTAGCGCTAATCCTATTACTTTTAGGGGATGGGATAAATGATGCTGGTGTGGCGAGGGCCTGGCACCAGATCAGGTTGTTCTAATTTCAGGACTGAATATATATTTTGATTGTAAATATTGAGTTCTGAAGTTGGGATTTACCCCCCTTGGACAGGTGGATACGGGACTCGACCCCGTTGACCCGTCTGCGTGTAGACTCCCTGAGGCTTGTACCTCTATGTCAGAAAAGCGGACGTTAAACCCTATTCACTCACTCACTCACTCACTCATAGTAAGTTAAGATCCTTGGGTGAAGCATTTTCAGATTTGGTGAACTGTGAGTCGTCGCTTAATCCAAGATGACCGCCATCTAAAAATAGCACAATTTTTTTAAAGCACATGAACTCCATGTCACATTCTCCTCTGGTGTTCATGGAGTCAGGTGAGCGAATTAGGGCCATCATGGCCCTCTTGTTTAGGAAACCCTTAGCCGTTGTTTTTTTTGTACTTCATCATGATATAACAACGCATTGCTTCAATATTTGGACACTTGATACGTGTGATCATTCGGAACACCCACATGCCGCCATTAACATGACATTGACATTTTTTTGTGGAGACCCTTAGCCGTTTTTTTGCGTTAAAAAAGGATTTTAACAATCAGGAGTCACCCTTACCGGAATCCCAAAAGAAGACCTGGTTTGGCCCTCCGGTACATCTGTGGCATTCTTGTATGCGAGGGTTAAGTCTGGTTATACCCCTTGTATGAGTAATACGATTATTCCTAATCCTATTATTAGGGGAAGGGGCCAAGTGACTGGTGTGGTATGGACCTGGCACCGGGTCAGGTTATTCTAATTTCAGCACTGAATATATTTTTGTGCGCTTGCTTTAGCAGAAGGCGCGACTATTGTAGCCGCTTTTTCTGTTGTTATCCGAAATATCAAAAGGTTTGTACAAGCTTCGTCATCGTGGTATAACTTTAATATCACTTGACAAATTGCTTCAATATTTGGACACTTAATATATGTGAGCATTCAATGTGATACATGTGATTATTCGGAACACCCTCATGCCGCCATTAACATGAACTTGACCTTTTTATGCGACCGTTTTAATAAAAACACAATATGTTTTATGTTTTACCGAGGGGCGGGCGGCGGACAGAAAACCTGCATAGTTTGTGTACACACCTCCTCTGAAAAAGTTCAGTCAATCGATCTGAAACTATACACACGTCTTCTACAGATATTGATGATGTGCACCTTGTTTTTATGGCGAAAAAAAATGTCGCCTTTTTAACTTAGCCATTGTTTCTGCATCTTTTGTATACAATTGTATATAGGGTACAGAGTTTGTGTACACAACTCCTGAAATGTGTGGCAGGTGGGAGCATGCGATGGGTAATTTAACGATCAGGGTTCATCCTTGCCGGAATTCGGACTGGATACCTGGTTTGGCCCTCATATACGTCTTTGGCATTTAGTATGTGCCAGTTGAATCTGGTTTTACCCCTTATGTGAATATTACGATTATTCATAATCCTATTTTAGAGGAAGGGGCCATGTGACTTTCGTGTGGTATGGACCTGGCACCAGGTTGGGTTATTTTAATTTCAGGGCAGAATATTTTTTATCTCGATGTAAATATTTCGTTCGTTTTGAGATTTTCCCCCCAACTCAGCAGGATAAAATGGGAGCGAACTCGTTTGCCCGGCCTTACATGACCTTAGCTGTTGATAGGCCGTTAAACACCAGTAAACAAACAAACAACTCCTCTGAAACCGTTCAGTCAGTCGATCTGAAACTGTACACACGTCTTCTACACATATTGAAGATGTGCACCTTGGTGTTATGATGTCGAAAAAAATAAGTTTTAACAAAATATCACCTTTTTAACTTGGCAATTTTTTCTACATTTTTGTATCCAATTCTATATAATTTCTACTTTACACATCTCTACCTAAATTAGTAGACCTGTTTATCACAACGAGAGGAACAAATAATGCTATAGATTTTCACATTCTCATTAATGTTTCTTGCCTTGGTGACAGCTTTCTGCATCTTCGCAGTCTGGCCCATCTTCGACGTGCGTATTTTGTGACTCACGGCACTCTTGTTTATCTTCACATGTTTGCGGAAACACAGCCATTTTTTTGCGTCAACAAGTGTGTACACGTTTCTTCATCATCGTATAACATTAATGTTACTTGATGGATTGCTTCAATGTTTGGACACATGAAACATGTAAGCATTTGGAACACACTCGAGCTGCCATTAACATGACCTTGACCTTTTTTACCTTCACATGTTTGTAGAAACACATAGCCATTTGTTGCACCAAAAACAGGCGTGCAAACGGTCCTACTGTTTCCTACTTGTTTTGTCTATTCCTACTTTTTCTTAAAAATTCCTACTTTTTCCTAATTTTTCATTCCAGAATCTAAAAAAATATATACTTTTTAATAGATAAAATAATGAATTTGGTGTGAAAAACACGTACAAATGTATATTGTTAAATTGATTTGCAGAAAGAAACATTGTATTGTATATACAATGTGGCCTTGTTGTCCATTATGTCATGGTATATTAAATACTCTTTTTTTTGTCAACAAGCTGTATAGTGCATTTATTAGACTTCAGTGAGGCCATTAGTGTTTGAATTTTAAGGTTGCGTGTAAGCCAACTTAACAATTAAGTACATTTTTTGTAAACACAACCTTAATTACAATATGATGGTTTATGCTTTATAACTGTTTACTTTTGACTCCGAATTGCATGATAGATAATTCTCCAATCACAATGATAACTGGTTTTCTTGCTCGGTCACTGATTGGATAACCGAGAGTCACGTGTCAATAAAGTGACCATGTGTGTCCACACATGCTACATGCACTTACCAACAACATATGACCCCCGAAAGGGGATATTACAACTTGCACGACCTGTATATCCCCAGTCGAACCTGCACATCCACCCAGTCTGATCATGGCATATTATGATGAGCCTTTAAATTGCTTTACTCCATGCATACTCTTACCACCTAGTCCGCCATCTTGAAGCTTCCTTAATTAACGATTTCTATTGATATCCAAGGCTCCAAGATATGGATAAAAAAATACATACATGCAGTTTGTTTTGCTTCTATTTATGTGTGAATTTGCTCGAAAACCTTTCATACCCATGGACTTTTCCGATTCACAATTATATGGCATTTTGATGTACACAATCAGCAGAAATGTGACTGAATGTGGAGTCTAGCTGTTGGCCAATTTTAACCCAATTCCATGTTGCCCCACATGCACGATGGGTATGCCCGAGATGGAACCAGTGGTAATGCACTGGATGTTCTCAGTTGCATAGCTACATTGAGGTCCTGCGCATGATGCAGGACTGCAGGATATTTAAGAAATGTTGTGTAAACTATATTGCTAGAAATGGTGGAAGTTTTACGCCTACAAAATGCTTGTAATAGTAATATATGGGATTTAGTACTAAACCCATTTACCCGGCCTTAAATGACCTTAGCTGTTGATAGGCCGTTAAACCCCAACAAACAAACAAACAAACTAACAAACAAACAAACAAAAACAAAATGCTTTAAAATATGTTAGAGTGCACCATTTGTGATAAACTTTCTTGTGGGGGGGGGGGGGGGTATGCCCCTATGCCTGCCGACCCATATAATTTTCCATTCTTATTGACTGAGTACCAACTGCTATAATATCTTGCCCCAAAAAAGCGATTTTGTTATGCGTAAGATATGTCTGATTGCACAGTTTTCAAATAATTCCTGGGGTGCATGCTCCCCCTCCCCCCCCCCCTCCTCACCCTTCTACTCAATGTAATTTTCCAATATTATTGCTTATTGACTGTGAATACCAGTATATATGACATGTATGTCGCACCCTCTTGCGGATAGCGCGATATAGTCGGCACATTTGCGTACGTCCGTATGTACGTAGGTGCGTCCGGTTAAAGTTTTTGGATAGTCCGGTTAAAGTTTTTGGTTAAAGTTTTTGGTTAACGTTTTTAGTTAAAGTTTTTCGGCGGGCGCGACATGCGGGCCGCGGCCATCTCGTTTACGCATAAAAATGCTGTAATATGCACCATAGATTTTACCGTTTGCGTTCCTGAATTCAATTTTTGCCTTTACCCTTTTACATTAATTCTCCCCATTTTCGTGGAAACACTTAGCCATTTGTTGCTTCAAAAAGGTTATACAAGTTTCTTCATCATCGTATAACATTAACATTACTTGATGGACTGCTTAACTATTTGGAAACTTGATACATGTGACTATTTGGAACACACTCGTTCCGCCATTTACATGACCTTTAACTTTTTCACCTTCATATTTTTGTGGAAAGACTTAGTCATATTTTTCCGTCACTAGTTTGTACAAGCTTCGTCAGCATGGTATAACTTTAATATTACTTGGCGGATGCTTCAATATTCGGACTCTTGATATATGTGAGCATTTGAAACACACTAATGCCACTATTAATGTGACCTTGATCTTTGTTACCTTCACATGTTTGCGGTGTTTGCAGAAACACTTAGCCATTTTTTGCGTCAAAATGTTTGTACAAGTTTCTTCATCATGATATAACTTTAATATTACTTCACATATTGCTTCAATATTTGGAATCTGGATACATGTGAACATTTGGAACACATTAATGTCCCCCATTTTCGCGGAAACACGTAGCCATTTTTTTCCGTCAAAGAGGTTATACAAGTTTCTTCATCATTGTATAACATTAACATTACTCGATGGACTGCTTCACTATTTTGACACTTGATCCATTTAAGCATTTGGAACACACTCATGACGTCAATAATATGACCTTGACCTTTTTGACCTTCAAATGGTTGTGGAAACACTTAGCCATTTGTATGTCAAAACGTTTCTTCAACCATGACCTTTTTCTTGTTTTAAGCATGCACGGTTTTTGTGAATCTTACTTTAGTACTTGCCCATAATCATGTTACGGTCAAATGCCTCGGCAGGTGCGACACCGCTTCCGTAGTGGAATTCTTGTTTATGTCAAGACGTTTCTTCACCCTTTGCCCTTTTCGTGTTTAAAGTAGACGCTTCTCTGACGGTATTTGTGATGCTTACTTTAACCAATGATCATGATACGGTTAAATGCCTCGGCAGGCGCATACATTTCTCTGTGCCTATGTTCATGAAACTTTCATGAATCCACCTGCACATCCATGTCATGGACCTACTTTTCTCGCTTGTAACCTTTACATTCAAGTCCTATTCTCAACAACCATTGGGCCAACGTTCATGAAGAAACTTGCACACAACCTCCTTCTTGCATCACTCGCCACAACCCATCCACAATCCATCCGCGCATCCATGTCCATGACCTACTTTTATGCCCCACCACAATAATGGAGGTGGCATTTAGTGTTACCCTTGTCCGTCCGTCCAACCTTGTAACTCGTAAAACTGTTAAACCCTAATAACTACACACATGTAACTTGGTATGTAACTTCCTTGTGATGAGAATATGCGCAACGTTTAATTCGATTTTTTATTCGACCCCATCCCAACCACAATCTACCGGCCCATCAATGTCCTTGACCTTATTTTTCCGCTTGAATTACTTAGCAATTTTATGTTCTTAAATCTTGGTTAACGTGTGTATATTCAAGTCATTTTCTCAACATCCCCTATGTTCACGAAACTTGGATACAATTTCTTTCTCGCATCATTTCCGTGTCCTTGACCTATTTTTTCCGCTTGAATTAACCTTTACATTCAAATAATTTTCTCAGCAACACCTTGGCCTATGTTCTCGAAACATGGACACTACATCTGTTATGCATCACTCATCACAATTCACATGACCATCAATTTCCTTGACCTATTTTTTGCGCTTGAATTACTTAAATTCTTAAATCTCAGTGAACTTTTACATTCGAGTCATTTTCTCAACAACCCCTTGGTCTATGTTCATGAAACTTCGACATGACTGCTTCCACACTCATCACAATCCACATGCACAACCATGTCTTTGACCTACTTTTTCCGCTTGGATTGCTTAGCAGCTGTATGCTCTTAAATGTTGGTTAACCTTTACATTCAAGGCATTTTCTCAACAACGCCTTGGCCTATGTTCATGAAACTTGCACACAACGCCCTTCTTGCATCACTCACCGCAACCCACCCAATATCCAACTGCACGTCCATGTAGTTGACCTGCCTTTTTCGCTTGAATTAGTTAGCAATGTTATGCACTTCTTGGTTAACCTTTACATTCAAGTAATTTTCTCAACAACACCTTGGCCTATTTTCATGACACATGGACACAACTTCCTTTATGCATCACCACCCATCACAATTCACATGCCCATCCATGTCATTGACCTACCTTTTACCGCTTCAATTACTTAAATCTTAGTTAACTTTTATATTCGAGTTATTTTCTCAACAACCCCGTGTTCTATGTTCATGAAACTTCCACATGACTGCTTCCTGTCATCACATAACACAGCCCACCCACAATATACCGGCCCATCAATGTCCTTGACATTAAAACTAGGTTAACCTCTTTAGTAGTAGTAAGGGAGTCAAAATGATACCACCTACCGTGATATCATTTATAACCCTCTATAATACCCCCACCACCCCCGAAAATCAAAAAATTGGTTAACGAGGAAAATTGGGTCTCCCGACAGCAAATTTATGAATTTTTGGAGAAAATAATTTTGAAAAGAGGGAGTCCCAATTATATTGGTAATTGACTTTTGAAAAAAGTCGAAATCATTCATGCAAGTACAATAGTTTATATTCCTCATTTTTCTTCTCCGATATAGCTAATTTATTTCGCAGATCAGCAACTAATTCTACCAGCTCTAGTCTACCACGTTCACCTTTAGCCACCTGACAGCGTAGTTGCTTATGTCTACAAAGAGTTTGGGCACTAACGAATTTACAAGGGCATCTAGGGCATTGAAATTGTGGGGGGACACAAGGAAACTTTCTACGTCTCGCTAGATGCCTTCGTAGATAGTCTTTACACGTAAACGTCTTACAACAAGTCTCACACTCCATTATATATGTATATAACCTATGAAATTTATCTGTTCAATTGGACGTGAAAAAAACATTATGTAAATTTTTGACGTCCAATTGAACAGATAAATTTCATAGGTTATACAAAAGTATATATACAAAAGTATAATACAGAAAATATGATAACACCAGAAACTAGAGCAGAAATAGAAAGTTTGAGAAGAGAAGCCGCATCTCTAGGGATTACTTATAGTACACGGTTGAGAGTTAGGGGGTTGACAAAGCTGATAAATGCCACAAAGAATGAGGCGTTTATGAAGCGGTTTACCCGCGCCTATAAAAGAGGGGCATTTACAAACCTCTCACTAGCGGAGGAAGTTGGTAACAGAATTCAAAAAGAAAGTATTGCGGAGTTAAGGGCTAGTGTAATAAAACCTTCAAGCACCAATAATTTGTCCCAAATTAGACACACAGGTGGCCCATACAAAATAATAAGAAAAAAATCTCTCGTTCGCGCGATAGTGGAAAAAGGTGAAGAAATATTGGGGGATCACGATGAAACATTGGAAAAGGTAGAAAATGGAAGATGGGTAGTTACATTATCCTTTCGTAAAAACATTAACATTAACGAGTCTGAACGCATGTCCTAGAAACTCGCTCCGTATCTAACAACGAATTTTTATTTGAGATATTCATATTCTTACAAGCTAGAACATATGGAGGAAATTAAAAATGGAAAACCTGTAACTATAATAATGCACAAAAATCTCGGTGGTAGCGAACCACTATCATCAATGAAAACCGTTAAAAAATGGCTGTCAGATAAGGAGCAAACACGAATAATGTCCGATAAAATAGACAGACCGAATACAAAGTGGAAGTTTGTAAGATGGGTAGAGGTTTTCGTAAAGCTAATACAGGGTAGTAGGGGAAAAGATTTGGGACTACAATCCAAAGAAGCAGCAGGAGGAGAACTTCCAGAATGGCTGAAGAATAAAAAAGGTATGTATTCTTTAGATAAGTATAATGACAACCTTTGTCTGTTCAGGTGTCTAGCTATGCATATGACAGATAAAAGACCCGACAGATGTACAGAAAAGGCGAAAGAACTTAGTAAGCAATATTTTGGTAGTAATGTGGTTTCACCAATTCCTTTTTCAGATCTGAAAAAGGTTGAGTTTTTTAAAATCGGTATAGAAGTATATCAACCCACCGAATGTAACGTATGGTGGTTGAAAAAGGTACCAGCGCACTATAAGGCAATAGGTAATAAACCAATGACAATGGGACTGTTTAATAATCACGCATTTCTAATAAAAAACCTTAAAAACCTATCTAAAATTTACGCCTGCGATAATTGCAAGCAGAAATTCACGAAAGCAGTAATATGAAGAGACACGGACCAAAATGTATGAAAGGTGAGACAAAAGTAGTAGATGTGATGGATTATTTAGAGCCCCGCGTTCGTCGTTCGAGAAAGCGTTCTACCAAAAAGTTCTAACAGTTATGGGGCGATCGATTGGATGTACTCTGTGGAAAAGCGCGAGGGAATTCACATTCACCACGAACAGTGTGGACACCGGGGGTTGAAAGATGGATTTTAGGAGCTCCAGTAGATGGATACTGTCCAGAAACCAATACCGTATATCAATATCACGGCTGTTACTGGCACGGGTGTGAGATTCATGCAAAGCATAGAAAAGAAGAACGCGCATCCACTATGAGAAGAGATACACTTATTAGAAGAAGCAAATAATTCAACCTAGTAGTTATGTGGGAATGCGAATTTCAAAGAACTGGTAAAGACATAAAGATCGGTTGCGACACTACTCTTTATCCATATCAGATAGTATACGATTTTGAGGCATATCTCAACCCAAAATTTGAAACTCTCGGTAATAATCTAGAGTACGAAGCAGAGCACGTTCCGGTAAGCGTTAGTATAGGAGATAATTTCTCAGGAACATTAACTCATATTTGTGATAAAGATCCCGCAAAACTTATAGAAAAATTCGTAGAAGATTTGAAAGTCAGGGGAAAAGCTATAAGAGAAGAAGTGTGGTCAAGATATGGGTTTAATACAGAACATTTACGTAAAAACCAAATCGCCAAGATCGAACAGTGGATGGAGCAAGTACCGGTTATAGGTTTTAACAGCAGTAAGTACGATATAAACTTAATAAAGAAATACCTAGTAGGCGAACTGGCATCAACAACAAAGAAAGTAATGGTCGGAAAACGTGCAAACGCAACAATATTTCTATTTACTCCAGAGTTTAGATTTCTTGATGTAATACTTTATCTAGGACCCCCGGTGTAAGTTACGATAGTTGGATAAAAGCCTACGAATGCAAAGGACATAAATCTTTCTTTCCTTATGAGTGGTTCGATTCTCCAGACAAACTGGATTACCCAGGACTACCGGATATAGAGAATTGGTATTCCAAACTATCTGGGAAAATGTTAATAGATGAAACAGAATTAAGTAAATGTCGTAGAATTTTCGAAGAAAATAATATGAAAACTTTCAGAGATTGGTTGAAATATTATAACGATTTAGATGTAGCACCGTTCCTAGAAGCGGTGGAAAAAATGTGTGAATTTTATAAACGCAGAGGTGTGGATATTTTCAAAGATGCGGTAACACTACCTGGAGTAGCTATACAATATTTATTGAGAGGAACCAAACATTAAAGAACAAAAATCTTCAAAGACGATTATACCGGAGGATGCTCTATATGCACCAAAAGAAGAAACATACGAAATGATGAAGGACGCTCTAGTTGGCGGTCCATCAATAGTATTTACACGATATGCAGAAGCTGGTGTTTCAAATATTAGAGTGGGTTCCAAACCGTGCAAGGCTGTTTTGGGGTACGACGCAAACGCGTTATATTTATCTACGTTAAATAAAGAGATGCCGTGTGGGAGAGAAACTATACACCATATAGATACCCCACATAACCCTAAATTTATTAAAAAGTTTTGTAAAAGAGTTTTATCTGGAGACTGGTTCGGGTTTGCGGAGGTGGATATAGAAGGTTCCACACAACTTAAAAGATAAGTTTTCTGAAATGTCCCCAATATTTATAAACAGAGAAGTAGAGGTTGATGAAGTTCCCACACACATGTTAAAATATTTAAAAGATACTGGCCGAACAAGAGGAGATGGAAAAAAATTGGTGGGATCTATGACAGCCACTAAAGTATTGCTGTACGCGCCACTGTTGAAATGGTATTTAAAACACGGCCTAGAAATAACTGGAGTTCATCGTGTTATAGATTATATTAGCGGAAAACCATTCGAATGGTTCGCAAAAGAAGTTACAGCCGCAAGACGAACGGGTGATGTAGAACCAAATAAGAAACCATTAGCCAACATAATGAAATTATTAGGAAACTCGTGTTGTGGAAAAATGATAGAGGCAACTGAGAGACATTTAAATACGACATATACACAAAACGAAACCTGTGTTGACAAAGCATTAAGATCTGCATTCTTTGACGATTTGGAAGAGATAGGAGATGCGTACGAAATATCTTCAAGAAAACCCAGGTGTGCGGTAAAGAGACCATTCCATTGTGGAATAGCGGTTTATCAACTAGCTAAATTGAGAATGTTGGAATTTCACTACGAATTTCTTGACAAATACGTAAAAAGAGAAGACTTTGAATTAATACAGATGGATACGGATAGTATGTATATAGGAGTTAGTGGAAAAACGATAGAGGAATTGATTAGACCTAACTTACTAGACGGGTTTGAAAAAGAAAAAAAGAAATGGTTGGCTTGGGATAAATGGAGCGAAAGAGAGCCCGGACTTTTCAAAATGGAATTTAGCGGAGATAGGGCGATAGCGTTATCTAGTAAGTGTTATTTTGTAGAAAAATTTAATTCTATTAATAAAAACTCTGCGAAAGGAATGTCCAAGAGAACTAACAATTTAAATTGGGATAGATATAAACGAGTACTAAGTGAAACTACAGAAGACGGAAAACACATTATAGATGTAGCACAAAATAGGGGATTTAAAATGAAAGACGGTGTTATGAAAACGTACTGTCAACAAAAATTAGGACTCTCGGCATACTACGATAAAAGACGTGTGTTACCAGACGGAATACATACAGAACCTCTCTAATGATTTATTTAATAATTTTGAAAAAAAATAAGAAAATTAGCAATCTAAAGACTCTGACGATCCGGTGGTAGCTGGGTGTCAGAAGGCACCGCAAGAAGTTCTTCGCGAACAAACCCTCGAGATGGCCCATCATCCAAATAGTAGAACACGGGCTCATCGGGCTTGGTATAGATCGATTTAGATGATATACATTGAGAGACACACGGGATCAGTCGCGCGGCGGCTGCCACCTTCGAGCTCTCCGGTGATAGAGGTACCGGACGTCAATATCCGATGGAAGCCGTTGCTCCTCTAAACCAACGGGTCGCCCGCGCGAGACGGCAGAGGGCTCGCTCGTCACCCTTTTAAACTTGATAGCATCTACGGGCTTCTTACCTATCAATCTGGTCACCTCTCCGTTCAGTGCGGAGACCACGGCGGGCAGTCTGGCCACCCACTCGGTCGATCGCGAATGAGGGTCTACAAGTTCTTTGGCGTATTGGTGTCCGAACAGTCTCTCAGCCAGGGTTCGATTGAAGCGCTCCACGATCCCCTGGTCCCGGTGGATGTTGACGCGGCCGCGTCTGACAGAAACTTCGTGCTTAGACAATAGATGAGAGACCGCGCCCATGAACTCGCGGCCGGGATCGACCTGGAGAAGATTCGGCCATTTGAGAGGACTCCTCTTATATATTCGGGAGAGAGCCTCGGCCACCTCCTTAGACTCTTTAGTGGCCAACGGCTCAGCTCCCTTATAACGACTCGCTACGTCAACGACTGTAAGTGCGTACTTGTACGTCTTACGACCGACGCGATCGTGAGGGAGAAACAGGAGATCCGCTTGGTGAACTTGGTTCGGTACCGGCACGTCGAATTTCGGGCGCGGAATATTGTGAGGCGCAGGTAAATAGATCTGTCAGATGGCCTGCTTCTTGAGCCATTCCTTGACAGCGTTTTCTGAAACCTTGATGGCAGCGAGTCCCTTCCAGTAGCCGCGGGGGCTATAGTACGCGTTCGCTAGCTTGCGCGTTAGGCGAACCGATAGTTTGGTATTAAGTTTGCGCGTGTTCATCGTATGCGATGTATTCTAATATATCGGACAATCTCCAACATGCCCTCGCCAGATCGTTCGGTAACTGCGTCGATAATAATAAACCTTTGTTGGAAGTACAATCGCGATTGGGGGTTAAGTTCTGAAGGAAATTGGGAAAATATAATCCCCCAGTATTGGTGGAGGAATCTAACATCCGCTTTGCGAAAAGGGTGGCCGCTTTTTCGTCCTCCCGCCACGTCTCGAGAGAATCTCGGGCCAGACGAATCGTACCCTTTGCACCAGCTATGCGGTGTTTAAGGGCAGTGTAGCCTACATCAATCATAGCAAAATAAAGTTCGTCAACTGACATCGTTCTATATATATATTTATAAAAAATAAAAAATATTATTTAAAATAATTAATTTAAAATCTCGATTGAATATAGTAGCCGACGAGACCCACCACACCCATTCCCACGACGATGAACGCGATCACGCGTCTGTTCTTGGGGCTCTGACGGTACATAAAAATCTGAAAGTTTGGGGCTCGCGATCCAGCGGCGCGAGACTTTTCTGCGGATATGCCAGCGCGTACTCGCGGTTGTCTTCTTCAACGTTCTGAAAAGTTTGTGCGGCGTGATTTTCGCGGCGAAGCTCTTCATTGACCCAGTCCAGATGGGCGGTTCGTTTTTCGACCACGCTTCCTTTGCGCTATTGAGTTGTTCTACAGCTAAATCGTGACGTTACGCTCCTCATCCACGTTCGAGCTTTTCATTTTAGAGAATATAAAGTTGCTACCGCTGAACGCCAATGCGTTTACGAGCGCACCACCTACTATTACTGCGATTGAAGCCATTTATTTCCATATATTAACTGGTAGAATTCCAGCTTTAACTAGTTAATCTCGGGTCCAAACTGCGGCGCTACATCTAAGGTCGCGAAGCCCTACGTCTCTCACAGTAAAGTCCAATTTGGGAGCGGATCCTCCTAGGGCCATCTTTGATAGTCGAGCATACCCGATACTGAAACCCGATATCACCACGGCGTGATAAAGCGCATTCACTAACATTTTACCGTCTTGTTCAGCCATTATTGCATATAAAAGGGGTCGCGATCAATGTTTAAATGGGGGCGCATCCAATCGCGTTGGTGTTTCGTAACTTTCTTCTGAACACTGGCTGGTTGTTTTTTCGATAATATGGGGTATTTCACACGCACAGGGCACCAACAACTGCCAGACCACCACCAACAACCCAACTCCAATTCACGAATTTGGGTTCAATCGGATTCGCCCAACCTCGATTGTGTGTTGAGTGTGCTTCCAATTCGTGAATTGGGGGTGTACTCAACTCTGTCTTCAGATGTTTTGCTGTCTCCGTCCCCGATTGCAACGACTGTTTAGCCTCTCGAAGCTCGGCGAGTATTTTATCTTGTTTAACTTTTCGGGTGGCAGCCGCCGCCCGCCCAGCTGTCTGTCTTTTGGGATTTTTTATATGCGGTATGTCATCCAGTGGCGGAGTTGGAGCAATCGGGTTCAACTCCGTCACTCTCGCGGGTGTGTCTTGTGTCATCATTTATAATATTAGGGCTTATAGTTTGTGGGCATATATGTCCAAATTGACAGTGTTTACCCGTGGTCAACGCGGTTGTCAGCGGAGCTAAGTACATTCCAAACTTGTGATAAATTGAGCAGCAGGCTGTTCTAAGAGTGTGACCTATAAAAGTGTCAGTCTCTAGATCGTCAATCAATCCCGCGGTGTTTGGTATAGGGAGAAGTACACTAACGGCGGTTGCGTACAAATGAATAGCCGCCGATCCGAGAGTTTTTGTCATCTCCGCTCCCAATTTGGATTCGTATCGCACATACATTTTATCGATCTCCGCATCTGACATCTTATCAACCTGAAAAACTGAGAGACGTCTACCGAGATAATGCTCCGATTGTCCCCCAGCAACCAGCGCAGCTAGCCGCTCTCGTCGCGCCGCATTTTCATTTTCATTCGGAGTCGTTGCACTCAACCCAATACCAACCGCCGTTGGAGTTGATTCCGATTGCTCTGTCGGATCATTATCTATGTTGGCAGTCGGAGTTGAGGTTTCTTCTATTAGCTGATCGAGAAGTTCGTCGCAGTTCATTTTTCTTAAAATTAATTTAACTATTCTAACAAGTCTTATCACTTTAACATATTGCAAAGCGCACCACCCGATACTTATGATAACCATTATGCTCGCAACAAAGCTCGCAGCGGAGCACCAAATTGTTAACATTGTTAACCATTGTTCAGCATTTGTTCAACATTTGTTAAGCATTTGTTCAGCATTGTTCAGCATTGTTCAGCAATTGCTAAGCATTGTTCAGCATTGTTCAGCATTTGTTCAGTAATTGCTAATTAATTATAAAATTAATTGATAACTTCTTAAGTAGTTGGTTGATCAGTCTTTAGCAAAAGCTTGGCGTGCTTAGTTTCCGAAAGCATCTGTCGAACCTCCAGGCGCTCCTCGCGCGTTGGGATAACGTCATTCTCTCGAAGACAGTCATCAAATGAGTCTCGGTCCTTGCAGTGAAAGAGGGCGACCCATTTCGTTTGCTCGCGCAGATCCTTGAGGACGGCGTTGTACTTTTGAGTGGATATCCATACGCTTTGCCTAGCATGGCGGCCAGAAAATGCGAGCTCGGAGAGCATGTCTGTCTTTTTGGTCATCGCCGCCTTGGCCGAGCAATCGTCAATCACGTATAGGGTGGGCTCACCCTGGAATGTTTGGTATAAACCACGCAACCAATCGTGAAGCCTATCACCGGGGTCAATAACGTATACCTCAGGATCGGACCATATCCAAGGGCGCCGCTGATAAGTATCGTTGTGCCGCACAGTGGGACACAGGATCACAATATGACGAAAGGCATCGCGGTAGGAGCCCTCGAGCAAGTCTAGGATGAAAACCGTTTTTCCACATCCTGTCTGCCCACATATTATGGCAGAGTGGGCATCTCCAATCGTGAATTGGTATTGATTGTTAATTTTCTTAATTAATTCTTTAGAATTATCAAATTTATTAATTAATAAATCGTTAGATGATTTTTTTATTAAATCAATAGAGTGCTGAGACGTATCGGCCATCTTCGATGTTGAGTTGTGCGTCTGTAATTATATATAAGTATACGTTCAATGGCCCGGCTCCGTCCGCCTCTTTGGTTATCTGGATCGTCACACCCTCGCTAGCGTTCTCAACTTGGCGTCCGCTGCCGTGTATTTGGTCGTCGTCGCTGGCTCGCATGTCTAGCCATGACGCGTATTTGGTATTCAGGAACTCCGCGAGGGAGACGGCCGAGAGATGCAGGTCTTTGGCAACTGCCGCAACCTCCGGAGAGCGCTTAGAGCCGGCAGCAAACTGCTTTCTTACTTCGTCCCACTGCTGGTGCGCGCGAAGACCCGCGCTGTAGAGTTGATTGGGTACTCCCTCGATCGTCACCTCTACCTTCGTGATTTTGGGGTTATAGAATTTGTCGGTTTTTCTAGCACCGAACACGAACCGAGCATCCTCGAACAACATCAGTATACCTTTCATCGAGCGGGCGGGTACGTTGACATTAATATTCCACAATGTGTCGCTTTTGTCTTTCGTCATCTTGCGATGGCGAAGAACTCGGTCGTAAAGTATGGCAACGCGCCCGGCGTACTGGGTTCTGATCAATCGCGCGAGTTCGGGCATCGTGACCATGTCGTACTCCAGCGAAACATTATCGATCGTATACGTCGATAACATGTCGCTGGCTATGAGAACTCGGCCGTAGTCGTTGAACGTTAGTTCGTATTCGAGGCGGTCAGCCAAAGCGCTCTGATAGTAGGGCATGTGACTCTCCAGCAACTCAAAGTCGAGCGGAATGTAGAAGCGGTTGCCGTAAGCGCCCGTGACCGCATTGTCGCTCGCGTTGTTATCTGCCTTGTTAGCAGCCCCGATTCTAAGCCTGGTTACGTTCTTATTTTTGCTGGTGTCAATACCTTGATAGACGGCGTTTTCGCGCTCTTGTGCCGTCTTCCACAGGTCCTGATATCAATGGTAGACGTCGCTGTCGTCGATCGACATCACCTCATTACCAGAAATCTTTATCATAGTCTTCTTGACTATGGCGCGACCCAGGTTCTGAACGACGGTTCGGTCCGCGTCCGTCGACGTTAGCGAAATAGTGAAAGCGAGGCGAACAGTCCCCGGCACAATGACGTCGTTAGCTCCGAGGTTGGGGAAGCGGACTAACAGCTGCTGGTTCTGGTCGATCGTCGATGGGTTGTTCGTAATAACGACACTCTGTCTCACGCCTTTTGCCCCGAGGGGCTCACGCAGTCTGCGGTATGGATTGAGTTTGCGACCGTATTGACTCGAAGACATAATTTAGTGAATCTATATTAAACCCGTATGGTTTTGTCTTTAATACATAATTAATTTTAAGAAATTAATATGGGTGATTACGATAATGACATGTATGAAATCGGCAGAGACGATTACTCAATGCGGATGATGATGACATAGATGATTATAATGACGAAACGCCCTTGATACAGCCTCCAGTTCCATTCAATCGGGGGAATTAGGTGGCGCTACAAGCAGCGTTGGTCAAAGTCGGGAATTACTCGAGGGAGCTGTAAACGACTACTACAACAGTTTGGCAGAAAAAGGTCTGGTCCCATCTGTCGGTCGCGACTACTCCAAGTTCAAATTTGATCTGAACGGTAGATTGCGACTAAAAGCAGCATCAAATATCCCAATCATCAACACGAGGACCGGTAAACCCCTAGCGCTGGGCACTATTGCAGGAAACCCGGGCGGTGGCCAACTCATAAGGAACGAACTCGGATTCGTAGATTGGAAGAAGAATACGAAGATTGTTTTGAGGGCCCCAGCTGTAAGGGCCGTAAACAACCTAAAAGATAAGATGGCCGACTCGACAGTTTCTATCGAGCTCAGCGAGCTCAGCGAGCTCAGCGAGCTCAGCGAGCTCAGCGAGCTCAGCGAGGTCCCTCAAGTGGCCACCGACGTTATTAACCGCGGTGGAGACCACGTTAGCGAAAACGAAATACTAACTCGAACAAGGGTTCTAACGATGACCCACCGTTACCTCTTCGCGAACTCCGGGGCCTCGATAAGGTTATGCAAACGGTCCGGGCCGAACTGGTCCTTAACCTCGCCAAACTCTCGTCGCTGGATGAACATATCGCGCTAGAAGAAAGAAAACTGGAGGAAGCTGGTGACGATAGAGAATCTACCGAGCGGATCACCGAACGCCTGCGGTCGTTGCGGGATCAAAGAGAAGCTCGCTTGGAGGCTGCATCTACTAACCGTGAGGCTCTCCGCAACCAATAAGTCGGATCCGCGAAACAATCTCGAGGGTCCTGAACGAGGAGACGACACTCGGTGAGCGTCTTCGCACTCTGTTCAGAGAACAGGGCATCACGATAGCAAGCATCCTCGTTGCTATCAGCATGACTATATCGACCATAGTTCTAGCTTTCACTGGTGGTGCGGCGCCACCACCCGCACCAGCACCCACACCACCACCGCCCGCGCCATCCGGTGGAGCTAAGGAGTGGGTGGGTAAAAAAACAACTAAAAGCCCTCGCCAGTCTCCTGGCTAAATTAGCCGAAAAGGCGGCTGCCGCACTACCTGGACTGATCGGAAGTATCGTTTCTTACTTGCTATCTATATTATAAAACGGCCGGATGGCTAGCCAAAATACTTGGGCTTTAATCGTGTCAATCGCCGGTCTCCTACTATTCTTCGCCAGAGAGTTCCTAAAACCAAAGCGTAAATAATCCGATCGCCACGAGGGCGACGACGAGCCCTAATTTCTCCTCCTCGTGTGTTGTGCTTCCAATCTCGATTGGTGTTTCAACATTGTTGATGGACTCGATGTGCATCCAATTTACGAATTGGGGGTACTGGTTCGATTGTGTTGAGGGAGGTGTATCCATTTTGTGTTTTGGGGGTTTTATGAAATCTTTTTCAAATTTATTTGAATTTACAACTCCGCGCCGCCCATCATTTTGGGGGTGCGCTTGATGATATCCGTGTTCACGTTACCGTTGTGACCGATTTTTTTATTGGCGGTGGCGATTACGATTTGATTATTGTAACCATCAACCGGGTCGTCTCGTAGTATCATATTGCTCGGCGCCATATAAAGACCTATTCCAAATACATAGTCCACTGGGGTGCTGGCAGTCTGCAAAACGTCTTGATAATTCTGGATCGCCTTCTCCAGGTCCACCTTAGCTGAGATGGCGTCCTCTACAAGTGCCAAGAATTGTTTATGTGCATCAAACGCTGTTCCTGTGCCCAGTATAGAACTGCGAGTTTGCTTTCTGTGCGCCGAGGATGGCCCAGACGTACGTGCGAATAGATTCGTTGACGCGAGTAACCCCGGCCTGCGTGAACCCTAGACCCTTATCTAACATAAATGTGGTCCACGCGTTCTGAACCTCAGCAGCCTGCTGTATGTAATCGACGTGAGCCCGTTTCGGAGGTAACATTTTACAAGAAAACACGCCACAGTGCCGACCTCCAGACACTTCTGGCCCGAAAGTCATAGTCGCGGTGTCAAAATTCCCGCGTTCCGACTGACGATGTGGTCACCGGAGAATAATCGTGTCTAAAATCAGTCTGCGTCCAATTCCCGGACTGGCCCCGAATGAGAACGTCCCCGAGGCCGGTGGTGGTAGGAAATGCTTTCTGCCTCCAGTCCGCGTCTTTTGAAACGTTAAATTCGTTACACAGTCTTTCAAACAAAGCCATACGGTCGTATGCGTTGGAAATGGGATCCCAGGCGTCGTCTTGAGGTAGAGAAATACCTAGTTCTTTGAGAATCCTTCTAATAGTATAATACGTGTGAAAGTTGTAGACATTTCGGAGCATGATATTCTTGGATGTTAGATGGTCTTTATGTGAAACTCCACACCCGGCTGTTGCGCACCATACAGCAAAATTTAGCTGGTTCTGCCAAAACTGCATCGGTGTGGCTTTCCACCCGTTTACCTCCTCCATCGTAGTAATCTTGGGCAGCCTATATTTCTCAAACGTGTTAGGGAAATTGGTGCAAAGCCACTGTCGGTCTAACCGTTACGGTTGGGTGTACAAGGTTAACAACGTCTTTTTGCGTGATTTACCACCGACGCGTACTTTGCATTAGAGTTAAAGCTAATGCTTTTGTATCCATTGAATATATTATTATGTTTGCTACTATCACTAATGTTCAAAAAGGGAGTTGTGAACTTCAAAAATTAATAGACAACTGCTGCGGACAACGCCGGGTAGGCCTTAGATCAATCACGTTCACGGTCGGGTGGAAAAACGTTGAAACGCTCGAGTTTTTCACATCAGAAGTCGAGGACGTCGAGTTTTTCGCATCAGAACACCCTATAGATGTGCCACATAGAATAGACGTAAATAGACCAAAGGTTATAGTACCTCAGGGTCTTTGGAGTTTCGGAGATCTCCAAGCTTTTGTCGCGGAGAAGATTCTTGGTGTAGTCACTCTCGCAATCTCGAAAGCCACGGGGCTCACGACATTGACCGTTGATAGGCGTTTAAGGATCTCACCGGGGTTGGGCTCACTGTTAGGATTTAAAATAACATACCCTTACAACGATGACGGAGTGTTTGATCCTGGCGAGCACGTCGGCACGACCCCTGTGAACTTCGCCGTCACGAAAACTCTCGGGGTGTACCTGGATCGGGTGAACACATCGTACAACACGGTAGACGGCACTCCCACCACATTACTTAAAACCGTGCCCGCCAGCGACTGTTTCTATGGCGAGACCATGACCTTAGACTTCCACACCCGAGATGAAAGTTTTGGAATCGGGACACATCCACGAGTTGAAGATTTCTATTCTCGATGATAAAGGGCGAGAGTTGAAGAACGATTACCCGATTTCGGTCGTCCTAGAAATTTCAAATTAATTAATTTTAAGAAAATTATTTAGAATTAAACGCATGTTCGTAATATATATATTATCAACATTATTGAAAATGAGTATATACGGACCAGGTAGTTCTTCCGATTGGGTGACAAATTCAAAGAATTTTGAACCGACAGAAGGGGGATTCATCCCGACAGAGGGCGACTTTTTAACTACGCAAAAAACAAAGGCCTTGATCAATAGAACTATATCGAGGGCCACGGACGAGATTCACAAGAGTCTACTGTCACAACTTAGAGAATATGCCATGATGGCTGTGAACTACACAAAAGTCGTGAAGAAACGCATACGGAACTAAACGAACTAGACAAAAAAATAACCAAATTTCGAAAAGAGGCCCGGTCGGGTATTGAAAAAGTCCGAAAAGACCACCAGGCGGACCTTACGGAGGCTTATGATGCGTTGCTCTTAAAGGACACTCTCATCAGTGAAGCGACACTTACCGAACTAGACGGGAAAATAACAAAATTTCGAAAAGAGACCAGGTCGGATATTGATAAAGTCCGAGAAGACAGCCAGGCGGCCCTTACGGAGGGTTATGATACGTTGCGCTTAGAGGACTCTCTCATCAGAGAAGCGGCACTTACCGAACTAGACAAAAAAATAACCAAATTTCGAAAAGAGGCCAGGTCGGATATTGAGAAAACCCGAGAAGACCACCAGGCGGACCTTACGGAGGCTTATAGGGTGTTGCGCTTAGAGGACTCTCTCAGCAAAGAAGCGGCGGTTGTTGAACTAGACGGGAAAATAACCGAATTTCGAAAAGAGACCCGGTCGGGTATCGATAAAGTCCGAGAAGACCACCAGTCGAACCTTGCGGAGGCCCTTGCGGAGGCTTATGATGCGTTGCGCTTAGAGGACTCTCTCAGCAAAGAAGCTACACTTACTGAACTAGACGGGAAAATAGCCGAATTTCTGAAAGAGACCAGGTCGGGGGTTGAGGGGGTCCGAGAAGACCACAAGGAGGCCATTGCGGAGGCTAATGGGGCGTTGCGCTCAGAGGACTCTCTCAACAGAGAAGCGGCACTTACTGAACTAGACAAAAAAATAACCAAATTTCGAAAAGAGGCCCGGTTGGGGGTTGTTGAGGGTGGTCCGAACGGGTATTGAGAGGCCCGAGAAGACCACCAGGCGGACCTTACGGAGGCTTATAGGGTGTTGCGCTCAGAGGACTCTCTCAGAGAAGCGGCGTTTGGTGAACTAGACGGAAAAATAACCGAATTTCGAAAAGAGGCCCGGTCGGGTATTGAGAAAGCCCGAGAAGACCACCAGGCAGCCCTTGCGAAGGCTTATGAAGCGTTGCGCTCAGAGGACTCTCTCATCAGAGAAGCGGCGGTTGCTGAACTAGACGGGAAAATAACCGAATTTCAAAAAGAAGCCCGGTCGGGTGTTCAGAAAGCCTAAAGGCCACCAGGCGGGGGACCATTACGGAGGCTTATGATGCGTTGCGCTTAGAGGACTTCTCTCAGTAGAGAAGCGGCACTTACCGAACTAGACGGAAAGATAACCGAAGTTTCCGATAAACTGAAACATGATCGTATAGCCGCGACCAAAGCTCTTGAGGAGGCCTCTTATAATATTCGTACTGAGGCATATAACGCAAACAGTGCGCTTGCCGGAATAGTGCGAACAATGAAAACGCTAAAACGTGCCATCACAGTTTGGGCTGAGAAGCGGGGCCCATTGGTTGAGGGGCACTATGAATATTCGTTCGGTGCCAAAGCGAGTAATAAATGTGGGGGATACACTATGACAGCCGCGGGTGAAGTTATCCAAATGGCGGTCTGCTCGGTTAATGGTAGTGGTAAACCTGTGGGCGCGGTCGCGATAAATATTGTAGTAGATGGGGAAGAACGGGGGGTGGAGTCACTAAAATCTCTGGAGATAGTTCGACGGTGGTTTCGTTCTACGGTTATGATCGAATTAGACTTTCCAAAGGTAGTGTTATTAACTTTGTTACGAAAATCGGTGACACAGAGAGTTCTTCCACTATTGTCTCGTTGTTAATTGAACTTATTTTGTAAATACTAATATATTGAAATAAATTTGTAAAATTTAAATATGAACGAATCAACGCTTCCAATTGTCAATACCACTCCATCAACATTGTGTACAATTAACGAAAGAAGTTCAGATTTTAGGTTGAATAATATCGTCGCTATGCAGGATATTTTAGTTAGAGAATATACAAATAGAAAAATAAACGCTAAAAAATATAGGCGCGCGGTGAACATGGCTGAAGTATCTAGCACGGCTCTGGCGAGTGTTTCTGTGTTGTGTGGGGCAGGGACAGCTGCAACTATATCCACCATTATAACGGTTCCCGTAGCGGGAATTTTATGTGCGGTGTCGGCCGTTTCTGGGTTGTTGTGTATGGTAATTAGGGCGTCGGGTGGAAAACTCGAGAAGAAATGTAGAAAACATGATAGAATATCCGTTCTCGCCAGGTCGAAGAAAAATACCATCGACGTTATGGTGTCCAAAGCGTTGGCCGATAAGAAAATATCAAATTTAGAGTTTGAATCCGTGGTGGAAGAAATGGGGAGATATGAACAATTAAAAAATGATATAAGTTCGTTTTTTATTTAATAATATAGGTTATAACGTTCTAAATTATTAAAAGTAAAATTAAAAAAATAAAAAACATGCCAACCAATCACAATGTAAGAAATACTTCCGGAATATCGATAGTGGGTTGTGTAATACACACCCACGTGTGTGTAGTATATATTATAGTGTGTTTATGTTTCATCCCGGAAGACGTAATCGTGTAATCTCTCTATAAAATTGACACTTAATATACGTGTAAGGTAGGACACATAATTTGCATGTTTATAACACGTGTAAGTGAAACATTTTCGTCTGCTTGGTGTTGTGATTACAATATAAATTTATAAGCGATATCGTAGAAATGTACGTTCGTAAACGAATCGTTGGGTTTTAAAATTTTTGTATAATACGCCTTAGTTTCATATCCGATACGCATTATCTGTCTTAATGTTCGTATTTGCCTCTTGTATAGTTGACATAATTGCCGGTATAATATTGTAAATGTAACGTTTTTATCGGAGCGTAATAAATTACGCTGGTATTTCATATATTCGATATCGCCTAGTGTTCTCATTTTATAGAATTTATATACAGGATTATAACCCCCGTAAGCTTCGTAAACTTCTTCAACACAGTCATTAAAAAATTTCAATTCAAATTGTATTGTATTATCCATTTTCTCTAAAAATATTGGTACTTGTTTTTTCTGTTCAATTGGACGTGAAAAAAAAACATGATGTATTTATGACACCAATATATACTTTCAAAAGTCAATTACCAATATAATTGGGACTCCCTCTTTTCAAAATTATTTTCTCCAAAAATTCATAAATTTGCTGTCGGGAGACCCAATTTTCCTCGTTAACCAATTTTTTTTTTTCGGGGGTGGTGGGTATTATAGAGGGTTATAAATGATATCACGGTAGGTGGTATCATTTTGACTCCCTTACTACTACTTCTTTTCATTTTATTCATTTTCGGAACAACCTATTGGTCTATGTGTGCATTCACTGTCCGTGTGCTGTTTATTGCTGATCATTTCGGTGATAAAATTTCCGACAAGCGTTGAATATTTTTGCGGTGCTCTTGTTAGAAACTGTTTCAATATTCTGCCTACTGTTCTGTAAAATAATGTATATGCAATAAACAAATGTACTATACATGCTTTGCGTGTCCAATTCCTGTAGAGTACAACACCAGTATTTATAAATAGCATATTTTTAAATGTAAACAAGTTTAAACATTCTATTGTTTAATCTAATATATTGCAAGGTGGCAACCCTTTGCATAATGATTTAAGTTGAAAATTAACTAAAGTTTGTAAAAAAGAGGCTAAATGTAAATAAAGAAATTACAAAGCAAATGTAAAACGTAATCACACATACAACATACGTGCAAACATATAGTTTCTATGAATTATGTAGAAGCCATAGTAGTATAATACAATTAATGAAAAGTCATGCAGAGCATGATGTTGTTAGCCGATCAAATCAGGGTTCAATATATGTCCACATTTTAATAGTTACGGAATCTCAGGGAAAAGTGAGAGAAGTGTTGATTTCCTCCCCAACCAAATTCTCCCAAATTCTCCCAGTTATATTTAGCTATCATTACTATCTGATCATATAAATACTTATGGTAGTCAAATGTAAATGAACTAGCCGCAAGTTTATAAAACATTATAATGTGTTAATCATGTCTCTATATGCTGGTATATTTGAGCAAAATAAGTAGATTCCGTTATATATATTGGGCCAAGTGATGTTGGTGTGGTAAGGAAACCTGCCACCATAATAGCAAATGGTAGTTTCAGTGTTGAATGGCTATTGTATATCCCCCACTGTAGCGCCGTTAAACGTAAAAACGCTAAAGATAAGCCAACATTACATAAAATAATATTGATATTTTTTCCCCAAAATATCTGGCATCTAAGGGCCGTAATGGCTCCACTTTTCTCTCGGTACAGTATAAATATACTGCAGCGACAATCCCCACTCGTATATTGTTAATTAACAGTTGGTAGCGTATATTCTCGGCGGTATTTATACTCAAATGTACTTTGCAAAACAAATTACCTGTATCTAATGGTTGTATCTTCTTGCAAATGAAGCTGATGTGCGCTTATCAAGATCACGTCATTGGCAACTGTTCGATTGATTGGTCAGCTGGGTGAGCCAACATTGGTCCGGTCCAATCAAATCACGAATACAAAATATCACGTTTTGTAACGAATGGTTTGGGGTGAATTGTCGAGATTCCGGCACCGCGTGTTAATATTTGTTTCTTGGCGGTTTTGTATACATTTGGGGTCTGGCTTTCCGAAACATTCGGGTGCCATTTTTCTCGGACACGTTCAATGTCATTTCAAGGTCATTGACCTTTTTGGCATAATTGGAGCCAGTGTACCCTGAAATATACACCAATATGTCGTGTATACATATGACCCTAAACTGGTATAAATTACACAGAAGAACCGACTAATAGACACACTAAACATTTTCGGAAGATTAGATTTTCAACTCACATATCTGGCGGTCATATTTCCAAGATGGATATTCTGAAGCTCTGTAAGTGTAGTATATTCTGCGACTGTCGTCTGTGTTGAGAACAGACGTACATACTTTGTCTGCCCTACTTTTGTGGGTGTCAAAATTGTCTATGTTCATGAAAGTCAATTACTATGGATTTGCCATTTACTTGGCGGCCATTTTGATTTTTCTGACAATGGAGTATGTTAACTGCAACATTATTCCAGTTGAAAGAATTAACCTTTGAACATAGGTGAAGGCGCTTAGCATTACACACATATGTAGCAAGTCAACCGAAATCTCATAAATACCCGATTTTTGGCGGCCATCTTGAAAATATGATAATTATATACTGAATATTAGTGTAGTTTACGTAAATTCTTTAATATGTCCATCAGAAATGTTTTGGAACAAGCTACACCAATTTCCAAGTTAAGGACCATGACCTATTGGCTCATATATTGGCAGTTTTCGACTTCCGTCAAGCATAAAGTTCAATGACCTTGAAATGACCTTGAACTTGGTTTAAAAAAACAACGGGTGCCATAAATTAGCACGAGGTGCCGGAATCTTATATATATACATACTTCCGCTCCAATCAGATGTATAATTACGGGAGCAGCTGTATTTTTACAGGTGCCGCTGCATTTTGTGCAGGTGCAGCTATACTTTTTACAGGTGCAGCTATAACAATACAGGTGCAGCTGTATTTTTTACAGATGCAGCTATACATTTACAGCTGCAGCTGTACATTTTACAGGTGCAGCTACCTACAAAAATACAGGTGCAGCTACAAAAATACAGGTGCAGCTGTATGTTTTACTTACATGTGCACCTATTCATTTACAGCTGCATTTGTACATTTTATAGGTGCAGCTATACTTTTACAGGTGCATCTATTAAACTACTTGGTGCAGCTTTTTTATTTACAGGTGCAACTATACATTTTCAGCTGCAGCTATAAAAAATACAGGTGCAGCTGTATTTTTTACAGGTGCAGCTGTATTTTTTTACAGGTGCAGCTGTATTTTTTACAGGTGCAGCTGTATATTTACAGGTGCAGATGTATTTTTACAGCCGTACCTGTATATTTACAGGTGCACCTGTGTATTTTTATAGCTGCACCTGTACATTTAGTTTTGACCCCGTTCGTACACCATACAACTGTTCCTTGTAGCTATACAGACATAGATCATACACAGTGAAAATGTGTAGCATATCCTCACAATTTTATGTATGAATGTTTACCAATAATATTTATTTCAAAGATACATAATATACATCAAATTATATGCATTTGTTTGTCACGAATCGTAGCCGACTATTTTCTTTATCATCCATTATTTGTGACACGGGTCACACAATACTAGTCTAGAGCACAATAATCGAATATTATAGTACCTACGATCGAATAGATATTGGTGTGTGAAATATCGCTCCCGTGGAATAAACCGCTGGAGAGAATAGCGCTTTATCCGAAACCGTGCACGGACCACCCACAGGTTGAAGTAACGGACCAAGGTCTATAAATACATTAAATATGCCTAAAAGCATCAATAAATGAAGAAAAAAAAATTTACCCCCTCCATCTAATCATTATATGAAGGTGTCTTACTTTTTAATAGGCCGAACCCGCACGGGCTCGAGACAATGGACTTTCACGAAATGTCAACCGAGTTATATCATTGTCGCCTATTGCAGAAGTTGGGACAATGTTAGTATTCCGCAACGATATATTCCCCGATGCGCTATGTCAACGCGTTTTCGAGCTATCGATTGTTTTGTTGTAAAACAATTATCATCATTGCTAGGTCGGGAAAGAACGGACACATTTCCGAGGCCGATACTGCTATATAAAGGAGTAAACATCGAATATGGTCATGTTATATATCAAATCGAAGGTACCAACGAGGCGATCACTCTGGTGAATTTTTTTTGCGAAATAGGATGGCTATGTCATCCAAGATGGCCGCCGAAAGGTCAAAAGGTAGTTCTTTTATTAGAGATTTAAAAATTCTTCTTCACATGAACCGCCCATTTTTGACCCCGGAGCCACCATTTTAACAACTGTGAAAGAGCATTGTACATCGATCATTCTTACCAAGTTTCGTCGAAATCCGGCTAGCGGTTCATGAGAAGAAGATTTTTTAAGAATTTATGCTATTTTTAGACGGCGGCCATCTTGGATGAGCGATAACCTCCGTTTTAACAAATCTGAAAAGGCTTCACCCATGGATCATAACTTTGAAGATTGGCCACCATGGGCCACGCGGTTCATGTGAAGAAGAATTTTTAAATCTCTAATAAAAGAACGACCTTTTGACCTTTCGGCGGCCATCTTGGATGACATAGCCATCCGATTTCGCAACAAAAAAAAATGCACCAGAGTGATCGCCTCGTTGATACCTTCGATTTGATATATAACATGACCATATTCGGTCAAAAATAAAATTTGACCCCACGGACAATTCTCATATGCTGCCAAAACATGTTTATTAGAAAAAAATATATTTTGACAAAAATTGAAATCGGAGTAGAGAGACATACATTTAACTTGATACTTTTACCATCAACATAGGTATTATAAAATATGAAATATAACCGTTTATAAAAGTTTCCGTTTTTTACCACATAGTAAGTGCACGAGTTCCGACGAATAAACCTGTCCCACGATGTTTATACAAAATGGCTTCCCGAGAAATGATAGAAATGTCTGTGCGATTAAATTGTCTGTCGTGACGCACAGGACGGGTATAACTGTAGGTTTGATCAAATGTTCGATTGGAAACAATGTTTTCTCTATGCAATATGTTTCTTTACGGGCCGGGACGACGTAAAAGTGTATTTTGAACCCGATGTTTACTCCTTTATATAGCAGTACACACTGGTTAGGCCGAACGCTTGGTCGACAGATGCAACGAATATCCGTACGTTTTAGAACGCGCGGTAGTCAGATAAAATGGCCGAAAAGGAAGCAGTTTTTGAGGTAAGCGTTGTATTTATATTTATATTTGTGATATATAAACGAATTCAGCCTCATGATTGGTCTTACGGAATGCCCCCAAGTATCCGCCGTCTGCAAATACTGCTTTTGAAGCTGTGTATGTGGAATTGATGGAGAAATGCAAAACAAAGTTTCGGTTGTCAACAACAAAACTTGGAAAAAAAATTCAAAGTAGCACAAAATGGCCCTGTATGCCCATTTATCGTACACATATGTGACCCCCGGAATTGGAAATCATTGAATACATGCAGAGAAATACAATTTGAGACACCTGCCGACACAACAACACATTGTATGCAGAATATTGACATTTTTTTACTGCAACGATGGTCAATGCCGATTGACATGCAACTCATATGCTGCCGATGCAGCATCAATTGAACGAATAATATGTCTTTCGGCATATGTCTTACGTGTTCATCCAGCATTACAGCATCCAGTGATCGACGCGTAGATAACAAACAATTATAGCTGGCCGATTTTGACAAATTAGATACATTCTTTGTTTTATTCGCGGCGGTTACAATGGTATGAATCCACAGCGTATGCTTTCCCTGAAGCATTTATATGTTATTATTTTTCTTCCACAGATGGAGAGACCCTTTGTCTGCGAAATATGCTCGAAGACGTACAGCTCCAAGTCTTCTCTTATACGCCATCTTGGAATCCATGCGTCGGAGTAAGAGGTCGTTTCCTTGACAAGCTTATTGGCGTCTTACATGCAATCAGTTGTGAATAGTTAATTGTGTTTGGAGTTGAATTTGTAAGCTTTCTTTTCTGCGTGCGTTGAATGTTGACCTTGTGGAGTGATTCTTTTGGTCGATTGAGCCACAGCGATACTTGTTTATGTTGTTTCCCCATGTCAACTGCAACAGAAACACAAGCTATCGGTTACATTCATAGGATCATTGGTGCCACAGAGAGGTCAGAAGCGGCAGAGTTGCAGTACGGCAAAATTTGAATGTTTTGAGAGTATTCATACAATAGAGAGGGTGCGATTTAATACGTGTACGTATATGTGTAGGCAAGGAATGCATACACTAATTATGTCCCTTCAATCACTGATATCATCAATTACGCCTCATCAGTGGTTTAAGGGACATAATTAGTGTATGCCTCCCTTTGCTACACGTACACGTAGACGTATTAGATCGCAACCTCTCTAATATCAGGGAAATGCTTCGTAGAATTATCGAATTGGGGCATACGAGTACAGGACACATTACTCTCGTGATGAGCCGTCTCAACCGGATATACACTGCTTACAACTATGTTTAACACATCGGCCTTTCTGATTAATGGCATATTTTGAAAGGTAAATCAGTCCACATCGCATATTTTGGGAATTAAAGTACCAGGGGCCATATATTTGTACGATAAATGGGTACACAGAGCATTATCCTCACATTATAAGTTGCAGTTATATATTTTGCTAGGGTCGTGTTTCAATGGGTTTAATTTGTATGCAGTGTGTTTATATGCGAACAGAGACATTTCATAGTGGAATAATGAATAAAACATAAAATTAACACCAACCCGCAAAATTGGCACATAAACGTGTACTATTTCCAATAATACGCATCTGACAGCACGAACGTCGGATAAGAATGACATTGTTTGGAAAATAAACTAGATTTTTGCCGAAAGACATAATATTCGTTCAATTGATACTGCATCGGCAGCATATGCGTTGCATGTCAATCGGCATTGCCCATCGTTGCAGTAAAAAAATGTCAATATTCTGCATGTAATGTGTTGTTGTGTCGGCAGGTGTCTCAAATTGTATTTCTCTACATGTATTCAATGATTTCCAATGCCGGGGGTCACATATGTGTACGATAAATGGGCATACAAGGCCATTTTGTGCTACTTTGAATTTTTTTTCCAAGTTTTGTTGTCGACAACCGAAACTTTGTTTTGCATTTCTCCATCAATTCCACTTACACAGCTTCAAAAGCAGTATTTGCAGACGGCGGATACTTGGGGGCATTCCGTAAGACCAATCATGAGGCTGAATTCGTTTATATATCATAAATATAAATACAACGCTTACCTCAAAAACTGCTTCCTTTTCGGCCATTTTATCTGACTACCGCGCGTTCCAAAACGTACGGATATTCGTTGCATCTGTCGACCAAGCGTTCGGCCTAACCAGTGTGCATTATCGGCCTCGGAAATGTGTCCGTTCTTTCCCGACCTAGCAATGATGATAATTGTTTTACAACAAAACAATCGATAGCTCAAAAACTCATTGACATAGCGCATCGAGGAATATATCGTTGCGGAATACTAACATTGTCCCAACTTCTGCAATAGGCGACAATGATATAACTCGGTTGACGTTTCGTGAAAGTCCGTTGTCTCGAGCCCGTGCGGGTTCGGCCTATTAAAAAGTAAGACACCTTCCTATAATGATTAGATGGAGGGGGTAAAAAAAATAAAAAATATTCATCATTTATTGATGCTTTTATGCATATTTAATGTATTTATAGACCTTGGTCCGTTACTTCAACCTGTGGGACCACCAGTATTGGATTTTGCACTGGTTATATCTGGGTGATCTACACTGTTTATGCAGACTTGGATGCTAGCCTAATTACCTACTTATGACTGAAGTATTTCAGATTAATTCACCAGATATCTCATGAGCTAGACTGACTCTTAGAACATTAGTCCACTTACGCAAAATTGTAAGCCAAATGTTGGCACATATGTTTTACATTGACAGGCAGACTACATGAGGATAGTCGTGCACTAGGGTGGGAGTATATATTTGATTTAGCACCATATACTATCAGTCGGACACTCAATTACATTCTTGTGACACATTGGATCGCAAGCTTTCACTGGGAATTGGTGAGTACATATGTTTTAGTTACTTTCTAATGCTGCCATTTAAGTCTGAATCTTGCCAAGACCGGAAATTCTACACATCGTTATCGTATCCTCGATAATACTGAACTATTTAATTTACCTGAGTTATTTGGACCCGTTTCGACCAAACGCTTGGTCAATAAAAGCCGTATGGCATGTATCCACTGGTGTAGATTATCTCCCTTAATCAAATCGTATTGATTCATTAATTCGTCGTGTTTACGTGTAAATGATAACGATTACAGGACTGGCATGTGGGAGCATTCCGTGAGTATTGTAATGGCATATTATTCTCATGTGTTTGTGTTGCATGTCACTCCGACTAATTGCATTAGCAATTTATTGTATTTGTAAACGAAGGGTGAACTCGATTGAAATGTTCACTAACATTAGCTATGCATTTTATATTACGATTCAGTCCAATATCAGTTCTGCGCCCTGCACAATACATGAGAATATTGCCAATTTTAACATGTCACAATTGTAACGTGAATTTTCTGGCGACTTTCATTATCCTATGGGGGACACATGTATTAGGGTTAGGGGTCAGGATCAAGATCCAATGTTAGAGTTCCGTTAAATAACTCCGGCTTCCGTCATGATGGGAGTGACATTCTAATGACGTCGTAAAGTTACTTGTAACTATAAGATACAGAGCCTACTTGGGCGGATAGGACCAATAACACATCGGTGAACGTCCTTAGCGATTCATCACGTCCTTGGACGGAATGACGTCACCGGAATTATGCCCCATTCCTAACCCAGTCGTCTTTACATTCATTGTATTAAGTCATATACGTTCACCGTGTATTGTAAATATTGTAAATGCTATTGCGACCAGGATAGACCAGATCAGACAGTTCTGCTCTAAATGCACTGATTTATACGTCAGTAAGCTGCAAATAAGGACATGATGTGAAGTATTATTTATTTCAATCACTGATGCTTTGGGTCAGCCTGTGGAATCCTACAGTCTGATTAGAGTATACAGTGTGTATCATTAGTAATGTAATACTGTGAGTCTGCACAGGAAAATACTTGGCACAGTTGCTCTTTATTAAGTTAGCGCAGTTGGCCACGGGCAGTCTGATCAGGGTAAGGCCTGTCGCAATCAAATGTTTGTTTACTAATGGTAAATAACTGTGAATGACGTCTGTATTCACATGTATGGCTGTGAAGATATATATCGTTGGGTACACTATATATAGTGGCTGTTCATTAATGTTTTATATCGCATTTTCCGACTTATGAATTCCATCAGCCCCCTTCTTCCAATTAGTGAAAATATATTTGTGTACATTGCAATTTATCATGTTTCATCATTGTAATATATGATGATATTTATTATTGCCATGCAATCATGATATTGATTTCATGTGCACTACTGTGACTATTATTGAGACTATAACACGTTACATTCTGGTAACAACACCATTGGTGTTTTTTAGTCCCAGCCAGTACACCAGCCAGTACACCAGCCAGGCAGTCAGCCAGTAAGCAACGAGCGACGGCACGTCCATACTTTGTGTATACGTAGAACCAGTACGCAACACATATCTATTTATGCTGGAGTCCACAACACGACACCGTGTACCAGCGGGGACTCTACTCCGCGTGGACCAAGGGCGTATTCGAGTGGGGCATAATTCCGGTGACGTCATTCCGTCCAAGGACGTGCTGAATCGCTAAGGACGTTCACCGATGTGTTATTGGTCCTATCCGCCCAAGTAGGCTCTGTATCTTATAGTTACAAGTAACTTTACGACGTCATTAGAATGTCACTCCCATCATGGCGGAAGCCGGAGTTAATTAACGGAACTCTAACATTGGATCTTGATCCTGCTCATGATGACATATACTGTTAAACTATACCTACCTGTTCCAGAATCGTGGAGGTGCCTTGGTTGTGCAACAAGTGCCTGTGGCGGTGGCTACTAGGGGACGTTGTCCGTACTGACATTACCATCCATTGTTTGTGCATTTCATTTATATAAATATATCATCATTGTAAAAATATACCTTGTTGTCTCTGTCCACAACGTGATTGGTGTTCCATCCCTTCAGTAAACTAGCCCGGTGTCACCCTGGCGTGACACTGTGTTTTACCATTTTCCCCACTCCATTACTCCATAAGAGGTGCTTGAAAATTTACCAAACAAGAAATTACGAAAACACATTGAGTGAATACAGGCTGCAAGGATTGTGGAATGATTCTTTGGAAGATTTTGAACTTTTTCATTCTTTCAATGGAACGCTCAACATGAATTCTTCTATGTTTAGCAATGTCTTTTGTCGCAGCTTCCTCTTGTGGAGTAAATCTGTGTCTCGTACCAAGAAATGGTGGCCTAATCATTTTCACTTGACGCTCATTCAGGAGATCATCAATCAAAAACCCTCGGTCCGCCATAATGACATCACCTGGCTCGAGGAAATCTAAAAAATCAGACTGTTTTACAATTTCCTTGTCACTAATGCTTCCTTCAAATGCATTACTTACATAAACAATAGCACCATTTGGAGCAATAGCTACAATAAATTTGTAAGATGCATATCCCTTGTAGAAGGAGTACTGATTTCCTTGAGCCTCGAAGTTACCAGGCGATTGGACATGCACTTCAGTGCAATCTCTTATACACCTTATATTTCCTTCTTGAAGCAAACATGGCTTTGCGAAGTGCATATTATTGTTTGTATAGTAACTGGATCCATGCGATGATGATGGAAACCAGACGTGTATTGGTTTTGAACCGATAAGCTAAATCCTGGTGCAATAAGCCGAGACTTAGACGTATTAAGGTCATGAATAATTGGTTCATTGGTGACATAGTTCTTTTGCGCCCTCGTCTTTTACTCAGACACTTTAGAATTCTAATAGTTCATCTTTTCCGTACATTTCCCTAAAAAATCCCACAGACACATGAATTGAATGTAAGTTAATCCAATATAAAATTTAAAGGCTTTATCAACATCCTTGACACTGTCAACATTGAATGTGTCATGAAATGCAGTAGATGTGTCCGAGGTTTGTTTTTTACCCACAGGCTTGCGTAATGCAAATGGTGTAACACTTTCATTTAATTTGGCACTGTTTTCCAATATTTTATTTTGTATACTTAATTTAATTACTTCAGTTGTCGGTGGATTGTCTGTTTGGCATTCATGATCACGTACATAAGGTTTACAGGTGATTCCAACATTTATAAAGAGCTGTCGCTGGTCTGGAATGGTCTTCGTATGTGAAGTTGATGGAAATTCTGGTGCGCTGGAGCCCACGACACCCACATCACTTTCATGTGTATCCATCAACAGCAGTAGACTCTGCGCTGCATCCGATCTTTCCAGTTTGATTTGCTTTGGTGATCGATATTCAATAATTAATATGCCTAATGTACCCGTGTTCCGCATTTTATGGGGTCGGGATATTCAGCTGTCGGGCCTCGTCCACCCACAAAGTGCATCGAACATATGTAGGTGTCTCTGGTAACATTGTCAATGGTAAAATATTTTTGACCACAGTTCTGTACCCAGCGTTCACATTTTTTTCGATTTTGTGCAGGTTTTGGAAACCCGTTCCCAAATCCATCCAATAAAGTATTTGTCTTCACCGGGTTTCAGGGTTCGTGAATCGCCATAGCAGCAATGTTTTGTTGTCACCATTATGTTGCGAAATATTCCAGCGTAAAACCTGTACTGTATGCTCTATTTATCTACAGATTACACTCCGCAATACACAAAGTTGTAGTCACTGTGTGTTTGTCCGAATTCTGTGGCAGCACGCGAGTGGGCGGAGCTACCGGAGCTACCAGTTACAGTGCCATTTAAAAATAGACGCAAGCTCATATTCGTACAAATTGCCTAGAAGGCAAACTTTAATTTACCGAACTCTTGTAGTTATTTTTAATTTTTTTATTTATAGCCAAATTACCGAACTCTTGTAGTTAAAACGTTTATTTATAGCCAAATTGTGTTATTTGGCTATATTTAAAGTTTTAAACAGATATAATGGCCAAAAATGAAAAATTATCCGGTTGATGTAGTTTGGAAGTGATACAACACATTTATCGTTTGTAGATTAACGAATATAGGAGAAAAGGGTGGTTACAAACTTTTTCACAAACCAATGGATAACCAATATATAGCCGATCTATAAATAGATCCGCTAATAATAAGGTTCTAAGTGATTCTGATTTAATGTCAGTACTAATGTATTTCATGCAACACATATTATGCCTTATGTTCCAACCCAGTCCCACCCATCCTCCACTCCGACGTTTGCTTCGTACAGGTCTAAAATATACGTAAGGCCAAAAGAAACTGTACAGTATATAAATGGTTCGATATTTCGCGAACAAGTATGTTTAAAAACATGATGTAATATGTGTTTAATGCTGAATCTAATCTGCAACTACTACACCAAAGCATTAGATGCATGTTTGAAAACATTGAAAAATACAACAACAAAAACTGCATTAAATAGAACATAATTTCCTAGTCAATATTGATATCCCGAGCTTAAAACTGATCGCCTACAGTGATCACAATGATGTATTGTCTAAGCAGACACATATTTCACGGGCCAACTGATATTGAATGAGAGACAGGAAAGTCAAAGGGCAGTGTTGAACAACGCTGTGGTCACCTTTTGTTAATATGGCAAGACTTACGCAAGCGAATCGAAACACGGATCTCGGGATGCTACAAACTGGTGTCCCGCAGGCTGAAGTTGCGCGTCAGTTTAATTGCAGCAGACAAACAATAGTGAATATTGCAAGAAGATTTCAGCAGACGGGGGATGTAGCAGATCAGCCCGAAGAACGATTGGCGGTAAAACAGCGAGGCGTCGTCTCAAGGAGGTATGCATGAAAGCGAGACGTCCTTATATAGGAGCCATTCTGACAACCAGACACCGTCAATCACGTTTTCAATGGGTGGGGCTCATATGCGTTGGATACGCCGCCAGTGGGCAACAGTATTGTTTTCAGATGGAAGCAAATTAAATGTATCGGAAGCAGATGGTCGTTAACGGGTGTATCGCAGAAGCGGTGAGCTGTGCGTGGATTGCTGTGTGTTACAGTCAGAAAGGTGGGTGGGGTCAGCGTGAAGGAATGTGCAGGGATAAGTGCTAATCATCAAACAACTGAATGCTGTGACATACCGCGACACTATTTTGCGAGTGGGTGGCAGGTTAGAGCATGCGATGGGTAATTTAGCGATCGGGGTTCATCAGTGCCAGAATTCCGAATTTGACCCTCACAGACGTCTTTGGCATTTTGTATGTGACAGTTGAATCTGGTTATACCCCTTATGTGAGTAGTACGATTATTCGTAATCCTATTTTAGGGGAAGGTGTCAAGTGCATTGGTGTGGTATGGACCTGGCAATAGGTCAGTTTATTCTAATTTCAGGACTGAATATATGTTTTCTCGATGTAAATATTCCGTTATGATTTTGGGATTCCCCCCAGCCCCAATGCATCAGGATAAAACGGGATTTAACACGTTTGCCCGGGCTTACATGACCTTAGCTGTTAATAGGCCGTTAAACATCAATAAACAAACAAACTATTTTGCGACCGACAGCTGTGCCTTTTCTGCGAAAAACGCACTGCAGTATTTCCAACATGATAATGTCAGACTCCATTCAGCTCGTGTAACAACCCAATTTCTACGTGGTAGTAACGTTAATGTCATGCCCTGGGCATCTCTTAGTCCAGACATGAATCCTATAGAGCATGTCTGGAATGAGCTGGGACGCAGAGTTCGGTGAAGACCAAATCCACCTAATAATGTTAGACAGTTAGAAGTAGCTCTTCAGGAAGAGTGTGAAGAAATGCCTCAACGTGTCATTCGGTCATGTGTACATTCAATGCGCAGACGTCGATCAACGCCGAAGGTGGGCACACTAGGTACTGAATACAGTCGATTCATCATTGTGATCACTGTAGGCGATCCATTTTCCTCTGGATAATCAATATTGACTAGGAAAGTTTCCAAATTGTGTTTTCTTTTACTGCAGTTTTTTTAAATGAAGGGTTTTGTCGTCTTTTCATTGTTTACACAATCTCTTTAAACACATGCATCTAATGTTTTGGTGTACAGGAGTTACAGATTTGATTTAGCATTAGCAAATTTTACATCAGGTTTTTAAACCTCCTGTTTCACAAAATATTGAACCATTTCTATACTGTAAAGTTTCTTTTGGCCTTAAGTATAGAATATTAGACCGCCCCGTCACCAAGCCGACCGCCTGGGCCATCAATTGGCTAAATTGGAACGAAAACAAGAGCAGGCATGTGTAATTGTTTATTTACGTCGGATACATATACAGGACACACACAAAACTAGTAACTCCATGGGAATTTAAAATTAATTGGCTACATTTGTCATTTAATACAAGTACATCAAAGTCAAGAGACTAAAACATATCTAAGATATCACAGCCGTTAATTATCACTACTATTTCGCTCATTGCTAACCAGTGTTAATTTGTGACCTCTGTACTTCCATATTATCATGTGCTCCATTGAGTCGGGAGTACAGTCTGGTAACTGTTCATTGTGCCTCTAACGAAGACAAAGGCACCGGTCTCAGATATACAGGAGATGATGAACTCTAGTGGGTGGGCGAAAAACGAACCCAGCTTTCAAATGGCCATATCTCAAGATCTATGAATACTAATTCAGTATAATTTCTCATATACTTTATGATATTGTTTATAAAATCTAAGCGTTTTTGCTTTCGAACTTAATTATTAACGATTGGGTGATACAAACCAAAATAACGATCTAAAAACTAAAATGCCCAGTTCATTGAAGGGGTATGACCGATCATACAGGGGTCTGGTCGATCATAATCATAAATAATAGTGCCAGTAGCGGTTTGGACTTGTGGAACGCACTATCACTTACTGTATATACGCATATTCGCAGGCTTGTGGTTTCACTAGTTTGTGAGAACTGTCATTTATAGTAGCATAGGGGGTCAAAATTAAAAATCAAATTGTCCGGCATTGAAAATAAAAGAAGCTACGGGTTGATAATAACTCAAGGAAAACGCATTGTTTTTATGGAAATTTGGAAATGTATCAGATACAGCATGCCATTCAGTGTTAAATAGACATGAAGTTGGTAGACTTTAGGATATCCATTTAGAAAGTCGACATTATCGTTACTGAATTTGTATATGTATCATTTGCGAGATATCGGAATTTGAACATTCATTTGAACATGAGTGAGTGAGTGAGTGAGTGAGTGAGTGAGTAAATGTATTAAATGAAACATACACGTTTATATTTGAATACTGACGAAAAGACCCGACTCTATGGTTCTATATGTAACTTTCAAATGGTCAGTTATCTGTGAGTATGTATGTTAAAATAATGTAAGCAATGGGTTAGTTAATTTGAGCACAGTGTTGTATGTACCAAAGAATCGTTAACTATTTATGATAAAAAAGCCACACACTGTTAAGCACGTCCGATTACATGGGGATGTGTGACCACCATAGACCAAGAGCCGCACAGGTGGTTCACAGTGTACACCAATCACTAGCCATATATGCAGTGTACCGTTATCAAGTACAGTAATAAGACGGGTTCCCAGTACGAGACTCAAGATCATAAATATGTATAAAAAAAAGATTGGTCTGAGTTAACAAAGTACGGAGCTTTATAAGGGACATGAGAAGAGAAACAAATGTTCTGACCAATTTAATTGTTCAACGAATTCGTTCTAACACATTATAATTCGTTCTAACGATTTCAGTTATTTCGTTCGAACTAATTGGAATTCGTTCTAACGCATTCGAATCAGTTCTAACAATTTCAATTATTTCGTCTAACGCATTAGAATTCGTTCTAACGATTTCAAAAATTTCGTTCTAACGCATTCAAATTAGTTGTAACACATTTAAATTCGTTCTAACGCATTCTAATTCGTTTAAATGTATTCGAATTCGTTCTAACGATTTCAATTATTTCGTTCGAACGCATTCCAATGCGTTATAGCGATTTCAATTATTTCGTTTTAACGAATTCGAATTCATTCGAACGCATTCCAATTCGTTCTAGCGCAAACCAATTCGTTCTAACGATTTCAATTATTTCGTTCGAACGCATTCCAATTCGCTATAACGGTTTAAATTATTTCGTTCTAACGAATTCGAATTCATTCGAACGCATTCCAATTCGTTCTAGCGCAAACAAATTCGTTCTAACGATTTCAATTATTTCGTTTTACGCATTCAAATTCAATTTTATTATTGCGTTCTAACGAATTAACTTATTACGTTCTAACGCATTACAATTCATTCTAACGCATTCCAATTCCTTCAAACACATTTTATTTCGCTCTAACGAATTAATAATTGTATTGGTTAGAACGAATTTGAATTCGTTAGAACGAAATAATTGAATTGGTTAGAACGAATTGTAATGCGCTATAACGAATTCGAATGCGTTGCAACGGACTGTAATGCGTTAGAATGAAATAAGTGAATTCGTTAGAACGAAATAATCAAATTGTATTTGAATGCGTTAGAACGAATTGGAATGCATTTGAACGAATTCGAATTCGTTAGAACGAAATCATTGAAATATTTAGCACGAATACGAATGCATTAGCACGAATTCGAATGCGTTAGAACGAATTGAAATACGTTAGAACGAATTCGAATGCGTTAGAACGAGATAATTGAAATCGTTAGAACGAATTGAATACGTTAGAACGAATACGAATTCGATAGAACGAAATAATCAAATTGGTGAGAACATTTGTTTTTTCTTCTCATGTCCCTTATAAACCTCCGTAACCAAGAGTGTGTTGTTTGCCAAAATTTTACATATAAGCCACACGAATGTGTGGAGTTGTTACGCCATGGCATTAGAGTAATTCCTGGTTATTCTCCATGCATCAGTGGAGACACTAATTCACGCTGTATATTGTCAATACATTCCACGGTTAGTATGACAAAACAGCTTAAAAAACAACCAAGTTGCTTTTATCGATTTACTATCAATCCCAAATATACCGAGCCCCGCATGGGACATGGATTTTTATTATTTGTTATTTTGTGGGAACGAATTGTTAAATTGAGGGAACGAACTTGAGCCAATCAAGTCTCTGGATTCGGAGGCACATACATATTAATTTTCATATTTGTACATTGAACGCCATGCGTGATATTTTATATAACGAAACCCTATAGAAAGGTTAAAACCGTGTTAATCTGAAGTAGATTTGTGCAATATTACTACTGACAAGGTGTCTGCAGGGATATTGTATTAATTATAAATGCGTTGCACATTGTCGTATAGTGAAACAGACGAAATTCAATTGGGTCATTCATTCCACAAGCTAACGTCGAGGACCCAGGACCCTCACCGCCTCTCTTGTCAGTATTTATTATAATATTCTACAAATTTACAAAATAATAAAATGGCATAAGCATGACAATTATATCAATACAACACATGTTCTGACAATATAAAAAATGGGAAACTATTGCATAACGAGAGACATATAGAAGACCGTTTGTCGATTATTATAATAACTACTTAGGGGAGAGGGGGGGGGGGGGTTCCTGGGTCCTCGACATTAGCATGTGGGTAATTCCTTTTTAGCACCCCAATTACAGGAATAAGTATTATTGTACCATACAATTATTCTGTGCAATACAGACAGTATTCTGGCAAACAGACGGACGAAAACGTTCAGTTTTATGTGATGGCCAGTGCACAATTTGTACTGCTATCGGATGTACAAGAAATTAGAATAATAACGATAGTTTAAAGTATACTGCAACTTGAATTACCATGTTCCTTATAGTAGGAACAGCCGTGTTTCTTCGCAACCTCGAAAGTAAGTACAAGTATTCATAACATGAGAGGTCAGAAAGGATATTGGCTTATCATATACATGAAATAAGGCTGCTAACAAAATGCGGCTTATAGCAGCGGCTTATATCATTTTGTTACATTATACTTACGATGTCAATTGGTGAGTATGATGTCTCGAATGTTGAGGGGAAGTAAGTGCACTAACATGTAACAGTGTTGTCCCAGATTAGCCAGCCAATTCGCGCAGCCTAGGCAGGGGCAACTCTGTTCATAGTATTCACAGGGACATCCAGAGGTATGTTAACGAGCAATTTTGAATATTATCATGCTGTCGGTTGTGCTAACAGTTTCGGAGTTGTATTCTTAAATATCTTGGAGGTGGACGTTGATATATATACGATAAGTGTATACTTTGTCAAAACCTCGTCGTGTTTGGTCGAATGTTTGTTTCTAGATATTTAAATCACACCGGACTACAAAATGCGTGAGTAAAACATTACTGTCCCGCAGCATTTCAGTTGACAGACTCGCATGATATTTCGTTCTGCTCGATGGTCAATACTATTGACACGGTCACTTATTGCGCTAATCGTTTTTCACCTTTTAAAGTGGCCGTGACTCAGATGATATCTCCGGATATGCATTGCACAAACACAGTTGCGATATATCATTATCAATGAATACTGCATATATACCGTCGCAACTGGCCCTTGGTGATACTCATGTGTTTGCCACTAATTATCGCATTTAGATGTCAGCGTTCGATGTCGTAAACAGCAAGTCGAGAGGAAAATGTCATGCTAAACATGCCGAATTTCGTAAACTCGCTAGCAGTGACGTAATTCCTTTCAGCGATTCATTGTTATTGTCAAGTAGTGGGGAGGGGATATTTCGGTTAACCTTGCAGTAGGGTACTACTAACGTGTTTATTGATTTTGGTAGGTTGATGTGTCAGTAATTCGCAACTTAATGATGATTCGCTGTCATCTTTGAGCAATCTCCAAAATTCGAAATTGTATTCTAGAAGGCGGACAAAACTGGATGAAAACTAATGATTAGTAGTTACGTAGCAAACTTGTTTTGACAGACGATACACTACGTCATCGACTACATAGGCGATTACATTCAGTTCTCGCATTGTTAAATTCGGTGAATCCTGAATATTATGCACGCACATTGTGTGTTACAGGGGTTGCCGTTGTGTCGTATATTCAGAAAAACGGTTGCCATTGGCGAATCGGCGAAAGGAATTACGTCACTACTTATAGATTACGCAATACGCACAAGTTAAATACAGTGATCACGGAAATTCATTGTTGGTTACAGCATGGAGAGCTGACACACAAATGCGATAATTAGCCGCCAACGGCATTCTTATGAACAGAACAGAATCCTAGCTACTTGTTGCGTTGTAAAAAAAAACTAAATCATGAAAACGTTCGTGCTGTTGACTTTTAGAGATCTTGCACTTGATTTATGAACCCGTGGGATCTCGGATCATCATATGATTCATGCATAATTGCTTCGTAAATGTGATGCGATATATACATAACATACATGTGAACAGTCTCTTCTTACTATATCATACGTGACATTTTTGTCAAATTTATACACAAAGTCTGATATCTGAAGGGTTTGTTGACCCTTTGTAAATATGTTTGAGAATTCAGTAAAGACTGTATAACAGTAAGCACAATACACAGTGCTGTAGATATACACATGTATTACCATACATACTGTATCGAATCCAGTGACTTGTAAGCAATTATCTGCCTGTATTGTCACTATTGTATACTCGCCTACTATGTAAGGATTTGCGTGTGACAGATGTACTTCTAATAATAGACCGTCCATCAGTTTGACATTTTACACATTGAAAAGTGTAAATTGTACATTTTGTGAGTAATGGAAGAAAATCTCAGATATTTAGCTTTTTTGTAGTCTACTGAAATAATATGTATATGAATGTCGTCCTATATATATGGGACGTATTGCACCGAATTTTATTAGATTGTCTGCTATATTATTTGCTGCATGTGTCAAACGCTCTAAATGGTGATACTTTCCGATAGCATGTACAAACTAAAATGGCGTAGATGGCAACTCAATGATCTGTATAATAGACACTAAAAAGAACGTGGTCAGATATACTTTATATAGATATTCAGTCACATATATGATGCTATTACATTTGAAACAAAAGGTCATTTTCTATAAAGTCGGTCATTAAACGTTGTTTGTGAGAAGCCAAAATGTCAACGGGAAAATGTGAATTTCAGTAACATTTCGTACTTTTGATTACTTGATTGATTAATTGATTGATTCTGAGTTTACGTCTGTTCAACAGCAATGTCATATACAAACACGAATACACATGTTGGGCGTGTACCGCGGTCAGCTCTGAAATTACAATAAGAACTTTCAGCATTGAAATATAGTGTGTCCTGATCTGGGGTTAGACACCTTTACCAGATCACTTGACTTCAGCGGTGAATCCCAGTAAAATAGGATTCGCAGTAAAAGATTAATCCTCAAATATTGATGCAACGCTAAGGTTGCGCGTTATTGGTATTACTAACATGAACTCATGCTTCCATATTAACGCATCACAGTAATCAGTCACATTTCTGTTTCAATACACTAATTATTGAGATGAATGTGTTAACACCCTTCGCATACAATGTAACATACACGTACATTCTGATGTTGTACATGTAAAAATATTGATATGAACTGTACACACAGAACAGTGACTGTATTTACAGAGAATACCAGGTTAGAATTTGTGTATCAAATTTATTAGACAAGGCTAAGACACGCGTAGGAATTCCTGTTTTCTCCGAGCCGAACCTGATACACTTGATATCAAAATAAACTAACGTTGTGTTCTATTTATCAGGTAACGTTCTATGCTGCATAATTATACAATAAAACGTGGGTTCCATAGACAAAAAACGCGAAAATATTTGTTTTGCGTCATTATACTGGCGTCATTCGGTAACGTCATGTGCGGCAACGAAACGTCAGCGCCAGTAGTGCTGGATCAAATTTGAACCGATTATTCGTATCTAGTAACTGCACGAGAGGACATTTGTTAACGTCGTTGTGTATTCGGTCATTGCATCGGGATTTGCCTGATACATAATGTAACATGTTTGTTCATGCACAAGTAATAACTATTTACATCCACAACGCTAATATTCCAATAGTGTCCATATACATCAGTAGACCACGCCCCTGTACCGCACATACACCCGCCGCCTCATCCACAATGCCAATATTCCAATAGTGTCCATATACATCAGTAGACCATATACATCAGTAGACCACGCCCCTGTACCGCACATACACCTGCCGCCTCATCCACAATGCCAATATTCCAATAGTGTCCATATACATCAGTAGACCACGTCCCTGTCCCGCACATACACCCACCGCCTCATCCACAACGCCAATATGCCAATAGTGTCCATATACATTAGTAGACCACGTCCCTGTCCCGCACACACACCCGCCGCCTCATGCACAACGTCAATATTCCAATAGTGTATATATACATCAGTAGACCATGCCCCTCTCCCGCACACACACCCGTCGCCTCATCCACAATGCCAATATTCCAATAGTGTCCATATACATCAGTAGACCACGCCCCTGTCCCGCACACACACACGCCGCCTCATGCACAACGTCAATATTCCAATAGTGTATATATACATCAGTAGACCATGCCCCTGTCCCGCACACACACCCGCCGCCTCATGCACAATGCCAATATTCCAATAGTGTCCATATACATCAATAGACCACGCGCCTGTCCCGCACACACACCCGCCGCCTCATCCACAACGTCAATATTCCAATAGTGTCCATATACATCAGTAGACCACGTCCCTGTCCCGCATACACACCCACCGCCTCATCCATAACGCCAATATTCCAATAGTGTCCATATACATCAGTAGACCACGTCCCTGTCCCGCACACACACCCACCGCCTCATCCATAACGCCAATATTCCAATAGTGTCCATATACATCAGTAGACCACGTCCCTGTCCCGCACACACACCCACCGCCTCATCCACAACGCCAATATTTCAATAGTGTCCATATACATTAGTAGACCACGCTCCTGTCCCACACATACACCCGCCGCCTGATGTACAATGCCAATAGTCCAATAGTGTCCATATACATCAGTAGACCACGCCAATCCCCCGCACACACACCCGCCGCCTCATCCATCTAGACGTCACGCTGACATGGTCGGCCACATCGACATTTCTCACAGAGATCGCTGCGGTGCGGCTTTTTGGGGTCGCTGTGTTTGTCGCAATTACAGTTGCGGGCGATCTGGCCACACTTTTTGCACTTGGTGGGTTGCACTCGGTACGGAAGGCAGGCCGTGCCACACGTCTTGCAGTCCTGCTTGTAAAACTGAAAGCAGAGACAATCGGGAAGAGTTAACTTTCTCAGATTATATTCATCTAGACAATTTTTTCCCTTATTTAAAGTATGCTTCACGGGTGAGTGTTGTATCTAACAATAATCATGCTCATGACGGGACAGATAAGCTAATAACAAATTAAAGCCATATGTGAACGGTTATAGGTCGGGTAAATGGAAATATATTTGACATCATTATAATATAAAAACAAATGTTGTATTCATCAATATATACTTTCCATAATGTAAACCACGGCACGATGTATCCCTATAGGAACGTAAAAGTAGCAAAATGCGACTTATTTCCATAATTTGCTATATAACTCGACTGGAATTTCTTATTTTGAAGGAAAATCAAGAAATTACGGAACAAAGGAAATAAATCAGAACTTTCGATTTTAACACACTATTAAAGCTTCCTGTCGGTTATTTATATGTATGGATCCGCAAGCAGGCATTCCGTGTTTCTTTACCGATCATTCCCACATCCCCAATGGATTATTTTTCTTCGGACCCGGACTTGACATATCTACAATGGGTGTTTGGTGATTTGTGATCAACATGACCTATTGTATTGTAATCCGATGGATGACACTATGTCACCCTTGAGCATTTTCCATCATACATGATGGCGTCCTATATAGCTGCCAGATACAACAATACACAGTATTTCACTGTTAATAGTTTGAAATGAGGTTTTTATTTCGTCTTATATATTTAATGAAATCACGTTCTCTACATGTTAACAATTATGTTTTAGAATACATAATTGTGTTCGAAATGGCCACCAATACCGACATAATTTCTCACAACGGCTTGAACAAGTCCAAATCTGGGTTGGAATTCAACACATATATTGACGTCAAGTTTGACTTTTATTTTGTAGTACACAATGTCTTTTATTAACACAATCATATGCTATTAGAATGTTTCCCAAGATTGGCCGCCAAATTAGTATGTATTTCAAATGTACATTCCATTTAACTCTGCTTTACACAATACAACTTGCAATGGGGTACTGTGATTCAGCATACATCTTAAGTAAGTATCTTATTCAAATATGGCTGCTAAAACCCAGCAATCCTTGCACTACCATGGAGTAAGATATATTCCTAGGTATATTAAGATATGAAAAAAACGCTAAATATAGTTTCTTGCTCAGTGGAAGTTATTTAATTAATTGTCCGTTCTGGAACTGTGTGTTCTACAAGTTGCATTCAGAATAGCTGTGAAACTATAGAATATATCACCTTAAATTAACAAAATATGATGCATTATATTTACTTGCAAAATCGGTCATGCTTATGCTTTTGAAGAAAGACATGTAACAACTCAAAATTACCCATGTAATTAAACGTATGACGGAACATCCATTACATAGTATATTTTTATATACGATCCCATCACAATCAGTGATCCGTGTGCCATTACGTGATCAGGCTTTTCTGGCCCAAAATTGTATCACATGGGTCATGCCCATGGACAATCGAATATCTAAGACACTTAGAAAGTACATATATCAATACATATAATGAGTAAAGTATAATTAAAAGAGCACATATACTACGACTGATGTTGCCTGTACGTGACGTGTAATGCATGTATTATGTAATATGCATTCGGAAATGTTATCTGTGTCATTATAATTTTTGATAACACGGAGAGCGCTGTCCTCATTAATGTAAAGGTAACATATATTTATAAGCATACACAAAGTATATGTACATAATTCGTCAATAACAAAGCAATCACAATCAATAATTGTTGCTAACAATAGTATCGTTACGTAGTAAAACACGTTGAACGTTGAATTGTGATGCTCTCTGGATCATGGCCACCAAACAACACATACATATCTGGAATTGTTTAATGCATAAATAATGTTAATTACTATTAACATAGAATATCATTTAGTTTCATGTAAATTTGTATTTTGTGATTAATTCCCTTGCGCTTTCGTTTTGTTCATATCTGGAATTTGTAATATAGAGTTGACTTCCAAACAACTTGATTCTGGCTTTTCATTGGTCAATAATTATTTCCTTTCGGAGTTGCAAGCGCTCAGTTTTCTCTCATTACAGTTTGTGCTTTCCAGTCATTGTGACAGTTTGAAATAATTTTCTCTCAATTGTATTCGAGTGAGCCATCTTTTCTTAGTGTGTGACAACCTGCTGTATTGCAGAGGCGAATTAAATATAACTTTTCCTTATTACATACCTATACTAATTACGATTGAGTTGCATCAGCGCTAAGTGCGCCAGCGAAGTATACCAACTTCGGCCAAATTCTGGTGGTATACGCTTCACATGCAGTTGAGATGGCCGAAGAAATAGTTCGGCCGAAAAGTGTAGCTGCTACGAAAATTGCAGACTACAAACAATATGCTAACAATGGAAGGGGGCAGTGTCAAATTTGCCACAACTTACGACGCCGAGTCCGTCATTGGGGTTACCTTCAAATGGCGCATTATATATTGAGCAAGAGCAGGTGCCCGTTTCCGGTTCCCAGGAGGAAGAGGAACTGCAATTGTTGCGGGAGGAATTGCTTGTGGCGGAGGAGGAGAAACATCGTCTGAGCGTGCAGAAGGAGAAACGAGAGTTGTTGCGACGTTTGGAACGAACGAAGAAGGATGTGGACAAAGAAAGAAGGTAACTTTTCAGATAAATTGTGCGGCGCAAAACCAGATTTCACCCCTGCAAAAACGTCCATCACGGACAAAAAACGTGTAAAATCCTTTCGGATACTAGAGGCATGCTCCATTGCGGAGGTGGAAAAACTCTCCATTAAGGATCTGAGGAAGAACAAGTCCCTTAGGAAACAAGTCTTTAAGAAAATGTTGGAATTTGGATTAGTTTCAGACGATGAACATAGTGATTGTTTAAGTGACAGTTCAGACGAGTCTGATTCTGATGTAGAATCTGATCCATATTCAGTTTCATCCGCATCCTCTTCTTCCATGGACACTAAGGCTTCAAAAAGATCTACATTCTCCAAAAAACACAAAAATAAATCGGGCGTCGATGCTAAATCTTCTGACAGTGTCAAATATCCGCAAAAATGGCCACACTCAAATTGGCAATTTGAGTATGTAAACAAATCCCTCAAATTTTATGATTTGGTCTTTAAATTGTTTGTCGCGGGTGAATTGGAGATCATTTCGAATCCGAAGTTGTCCAAGGAAAAACTGGAAGGGCGGGTGCAATTGTTAAAGAAAATTGCGTATTATTCTGGCATATATTCTTTCGAAGGTCTCGAGCATTCTATGCCGCGGTTCTTCGCGGAATAGAATTGGGAATTAGAAAATGGAAGGACGACACTTCACAGATAGAGCAACCCATTTTGTCTAAACACCTTCTGAAAGAAAATATGCCGATTAAACGTATCTCTAAGGTTGGATATGCAAATAGGGGTCAAAGTCAGGTAAAATCGGATGATAATGTTGACCGAGTATGGTTTTGTTCACTATATAATCGCAACAAATGTGCAAAAACCAATGACCATTTGGAAGTTATTAGAGGAAAAATGAAATTGTGCCAGCACATTTGTGCTGAATGTTGGTTAAGGGACATTAAGAAAGTCAAACATTAGGAATGTTCTAAAGAATGCCCACGCAACATTGCATGACGATCCATTTCTCATCAAATCACACAGTTGTGGAGTTGTTTTTGCCACAATTCATGTTAAGCGCGCAAACAAAAAATATGTCCAAGATTTCTTCCAGAAATAAGGTAAAATTTGGTCCATTTCACAAAGATTGTAGCATCTGTTCAGCTACAGACAATGTGAGTGCTAGTAGGTTAGAGTTTTTGTTACACGCTCATGATACAGTAATACATTCTGTGAAATTTAATTACGAAATTTGTAAAATTCGAGTCAATAATAAATTAAATTTTCCGTTTTTGCGAAATATGTTGTCAGATTTCCTTATGCAAAAATCACAGAGGTGCACGCGATTACCCTAACGAATTGAACAAATATTTTGTTAAAGAAATTAAACATGAAACTGTTCTGGGGCCCGTTGAAAACAATCCGTTTGCTACTGACATTTTTCTTTCTCCTCTTAATTCTGTTCCTAAGAAAGATACTCTTGAAAGACGTGTTATTTTGGACTTAAGTTTTCCTAAAACTCATTCTTTAAGCGACACCATAATAAAAGATGAATATCTGGGTGAAAAGGTTTCCTTAATATACCCCAAAGTAGATGATTTTGTCAAATTGATTCGGCAAAAAGGCGTTGGTTGTAAATTATATAAACGCGATCTTTACCGGGCATTTCGCCAGGTACCAGTCTGTCCCAGTGAGTATCACAAAGTAGGATACAAGTATCACAAACATTTATTTTTTGATACGGTATTAAGCATGGGGCTAAGATCGGCAGTTCAGATTTGCCAAAGAGTAACAAACGCAATCTCATTCATGATGTTTAAACTTGGCATTAGCTTGCTAAATTACATTGATGATCTCGCATCAGCAGAAAAGGCAGAATTAGCGGAATTTTCATTCTTGACTTTAGCAAGTATTCTGGAAAAATGTGGCTTCAAGGAGTCTGCAGAAAAGGCCTGTTTTCTTTCAACTAGAATGATATTTGTGGGAATTTTGTTTGACACAATCAAAATGACACTGGAAATTTCACCTGAACGCCTGAAAGAAATCCAAAATTTGGTCAAAATGTGGTTGCAGAAAACCGAAACCACTAAAAAAGAGGGAAATTAAATTGTGTTAGAGGATGTGTCCGACCGGGTAGAATATTTGTACAACGGATGTTACGCTTTTTACGCGAAATTTATACATCTACTACGAGAAGCCACATTATTCCCGAATATTTGAGAAAGGATCTATTGTGGTGGGATACATTCCTGCCCGAGTACAATGGCATATCATTAATGTCGTTCAATAAATGGGGTGAAACAGACAGTGTGATTTACACAGACGCTTGTTTGACTGGTTGTGGAGGAATTTGTGGGAAATTGTATTTTCATTGTGAATTCCCGGAGGAAACAAATGAACTTTATTTACACATAATTCAGTTAGGACTGCTGACTATAGTTGTAGCTTTAAGGTTGTGGGCATCACAGTTAAACTGACACAAACTAGTGGTGTATTGTGACAACCAGTCGTCCTGTGCTGTAATTAACAAGAGCTCCACAAGAAACGAATTTTTACAATCATGTTTAAGGGAAATATGTTTCCTTGCAACAAAATTTGAATTTGAATTGAAGGCAAAATACATTACAGGAGTAGACAACCGTGCAGCAGATCATTTGAGTCGGTGGAACATTAATGACTGGCATAGGAAGGAATTCTTGCAGAATTATGGTCAGAATGCGGTAGAATGCCGGCAGATTTATTTAAACTTCGCAATACCTGGTAATTTTTCGTCTTACTTTTCCAAACAATATATATTTTTTAACTTTTATTTTTGCAGAATCACAGTTGGCAGAGCTAAGGACGGATTTGAAAGTTCCAACAAAATTGGGTTACGCTTCTGGTACTACAAAGAACTTGAGGATTCAATGGGAGTCTTATCTATTGTTTTGTTGTTATTTTTCGTTTTGTGCAGTGCCAACGACCACACACATTTTGTCATTATATGCTCAATTTCTCAGTCGGTCATTTAATTCAGTTGATTCCATTAGAAACTACATTAGTGGTATTCGAACAATGCATTTAATGTTGGGTATTGAAATTGACATAAACCGTTTTTTAGTGAATTTGAGTTTAAAAGGTATGAGTAGATTAAAACCGCATTGTATTCGACAGTCTTTACCTATCACTCCAGAGATTTTGGTAAAATTTCATAATAAATTGGATTTTTCGATGATTTTGGATGTTTGTTATAGGTGTTTGTTTTTGTTGACTTTCTTTTTGTTAGCTCGTAAATAAAATTTAGTTCTTGAAAGTAAAAATGATGAATCTGGTAAGTATTTACTTTGGGAAAATGTCAGATATCAAGGTGAAAATTTGGTTGTTTCTTTAAATTCCGTTACTAAAATCCTGTTCAATATTGTGTCCAATCTCAGCCTTTGAACATATGCAACATGTAGTGTCATCGGTAGCAAAAAATAAACCACTTTTTTCATTCTCGAAAACAAAAGCCATTACGTATTCCATGTTTCAGGAGAAACTTAAATCTTTAATCAGTGCTATAGGTTTAGATCCTTCACAATATTCCACACATAGCTTCCAGCGAGGGGGGGGGTGGGGGGGGGGGGGGGGGGGGGGGGGCTACATTAGTCTTTCAGGCTGGAGTACCGTCCGACCCAATTCCGCATCAGGGCGATTGGAAGAGTGATGCGTATAAGAAATATTTATGCTTCACTCTTGCTGATAAGCTTGATGTTGAGCGATTAATGAACGCGCATATTGAATGAATTTGTTTATTGTATTGTATGACATGTGTGGCGGTGGCTGACGAGATGGGGCGTTTGGGATTTGTGACCAGTGTATTTCCTGATCGATTATCACACTCCTGTAGTCTAATAACGATGTATTGCTTGTTACAATTATGACAAGTGTTTCGTAGATGTGATGAACAGTGCAGATCATGATCAGACTGTGCGGAAGCACATGCTGATCTGAGTCTGCACTGGACTCAAAGTGACCTGATTAAGTGGCACACCTCAGTAGTCTAATAACGATTCATATTGCTTATTAAAATCATGACGGGTGTTTTTGTTGGCGGTGAGGTGAACAGTGCAGATCCTGATCGGAATGTGCGTATGCGCAGGCGTATACGGATCGCCGAGCCGAGGGGCTCCATTTCTGCAGTCACAGCCTCTTTTGTATTTGTATTTTGCCTCTCGTGGTGCGTATGGTTTCGGCCTTTTCCACTTCGGCGCCTAATTGTGATCATTTTGGGGTCTTCTGGGCTGCCAGGGTTTACATTTGACTTATCTGGACTTGGCTGGTGTACTTTCGGCTGGGGAATGGTGTCTCATTTCATGTGCAGCCAGTGTATATCCAGACCGGAGACTATACAGTTTATTGATAAAACATTATTTACGTTTTTGCTATCATAAGTTGTTATCGGGTGATACTTTTTGATCTGACTCTATGCTGGTTGTTGTTATTGAATGTGGCATTTCACATCCGATGCCTTTACATTTGTCACCTGGCAGCTCAGAGAATTTTAATTTGTTCTTTTCTGTTTACAGGACCGAAACGAGTGCTGCTAATTTCTGACTCGATTTGTAAACACGTGTATGGGGTTAATGGCATGGATTTACAGTGTTTCCCTGGTGCAACATTTGGACACTTAGGACATGAAGTTAAGCAAAATTTATATTTGCAGTGCCAAATTGCTTCATCAGACTTTCTGATAATTTATGTTGGCACTAATGATTTGTTTAAGTTGTCTTCCGATTAATTTCCACCAGTATTGAATGATTTAATTTGTTTGATCAGGAATTTTCAACACTCCATGCAAGTTTCCTTTTCGGCCATTTTACCTAGGCCGGTTGATTTTGATTCATCCCAGGAGTTGGCTAAAAATGCCAACAACAAAAAAAGACGTTTTTGTAATTTGAGAAAAATTCGTTTCATCTCAACGTTTAGATCTTTCATAGACAAAGGTGGTAGACCATATCGCCACATGTTTGCTGTCAAGGATGGCGGGTTACATTTAAACATGGAAGGTTCTCGTGTGCTGAGTAATTTTTATATACAAGTTCTGAAAGGTTTACATACGTGAGAACAATGAGTATTTCTGTATTTACTTACTACAGACTAATCCCTTTATGACTGGTTTCTTTATTGCTTGAAAGGTTGCATGGAGTTTTTTTCCCTTTTTGTTGGAATTTTTTGTTGAATTAACTGACTCAACAAAAGTTCCAACCGTTTTGAAACTGGTAGCGAAGGGATTTTTTCTGTTTGCACATTTCCCTGCTGTTAATCTGCCTTTTGTTTTTGTAAATGTGTTTGAGTAAATGAATCAATCACTATTCCACAGTGACTGGCAGGTAAACGGCTGGGGAATGTGATGCAAATTCACGCAATGATTACCTGTGGCATTAACGGTTCTTATTGTTTTCGGAGAAGGGGAGGGTCATTTACGTTAATTCATTTAGTTAATAGTTTTCTACTCGTGTTCATATACTCATAGCAACATCACTCGTATGGATCTTTAATGTTACAGGTTTTCATGTGCGAGAATGTGCTCTCGTGTTCCGGTTGTTTTTAGTTTGTTTGTTTGTTTATTGTCGTGTTTAATTTCATACTTTCTCACACCTTTATTAGTTAATTAATTGTTTTATTTATTATTATTATTTTTGTATTATTATTATTATTACTATTTTATTTTTTATTTTTATTCATTTATTTTGGCGGGCCTTCGGCTTGGCGGCTGGGGAAATGAATTTCATTTCCCAGGCACTGGAATTGTCAGTGCTTGTTGCATTTCTCTTGTTCCTGGTCGCTTGGTTTGCTGCTACATACAGTAGCATCTGTCGGACTTCATGTATGATGGGCATATTGGTTCTAGTACTGCTCATTGTGCATGATGGGCCGTGCTTCATTCTTGTGATATTAGACTGGGAACTTGAGAAATGTTTTCACATATTGTTTTCTGTTACGTTGAATTTATATTTGTAACTGGATTGCAATTAGCCACAAACATGCATATTTTTTATTTTCTATTTTGTTTATCATTCATTGGGAATTTTTTAATGCATAACAAATATTAATTTCTATTAACAGAGATTATCATTTCGTTTCATGTAAATTTGTATTTTGTGATTAATTCCCTTGCGCTTTCGTTTTGTTCATATCTGGAATTTGTAATATAGAGAGTTTTTCTTCCAAACAACTTAATTCTGGCTTATCATTGGTCAATAATTATTTCCCTTCGGAGTTGCAAGCCCTCAGTTTTCTCTTATCACAGTTTGTGCTTTCCAGTCATTGTGTGACAGTTTGAAATAATTTTCCCCGCCCACGCATGACCCAGATTTAAAGTTAATTCCTTGTTGTTTACTGTTGTTTTCCTTCTTATTTTTCACTTCCATTAAATTTTACTTTACTAAATTGATCTTTAGTTATTTGTATTGTTCAGTTTCCAGATATCAACTTGTTTTGTCATATCAAGGTACAGTACAGAGCCATCTCACAAGTTTAAGGTAGGAACTTTCCTTTTATCTTGTTAATACATGCAATTGTTGTTTGCTTGTATTATATAATGATACCATTTGCATTGTTCTCAGCATATAGATTAGCGGCTGAGGAAATGGATTTCATTTCCCAGGCACTGGGATTGTCAGTGCTTGTTGCATTTCTCTTGTTCCTGGTCGCTTGGTTTGCTGCTACATGCAGTAGCATCTGTCGCACATCATGTATGATGGGCAAACTGGTTCTAGTACTGCAGTAGTATAGAGGGAGTCAAAATGATACCACCTACGGTGGTATTATTTATAACCCTCTATACTACCCCCACCACCCCCGAAAAATAAAAAATTGGTTAACGAGGAAATTGTCTCCCGACAGCAAATTTATGAATTTTGGAGAAAAGTCGAAATCATTAATGCAATTTCAATGCGTCCTCGCGCGATAGTTTATATTCCAACACCCCATTTTTCTCCTCCAATATAGCTAATTTATTTCGTAGATCAGCAACTAATTCTACCAGCTAATTCTAGTACGGGCACTAACGAATTTACAAGGGCATCTGGGGCATTGAAATTGCGGGGCGACACAAGCAAATTTTCTACGTCTCGATAGATGCCTTCGTAGATAGTCTTTACGCGTAAACGTCTTACAACAAGTCTCACACTCCATTATATATATGTATTTTTATATATTCAATTGGTCGTGAAAAAAACATGATGTTTTCACGACCAATTGAACAGATAAATTTCATAGGTTATAACAATAGAACATATGATAATGCCAGAAATAGAAGGTTTGAGAAGAGAAGCCGAATATCTAGGGATTACTTATAGTAAACGGTTGAGAGTTAAGGGGTTGACAAAGCTGATAAACGCCACAAAGAATGAGGCGTTTATGAAGCGGTTTACCTGCGCCCACACACGAGGAGCCTTTAAAGACCTCTCACTAGCAGAGGAAGTTGGTAACAGAATTCAAAAAGAAAGTATTGCGGGGTTAAGGGCTAGTGTAATAAAACCTTCAAGCACCAATAATTTGTCCCAAATTAGACGCACAGGTGACCCAATACCAAATAATAATAAAAAATCTATCGTTCGCGCGGTAGTGGCAGAAGGTGAAGAAATATTGGGGGCTCATGATGAAACATTGGAAAAGGTAGAAAAGGGAAGACGGGTAGTTACATTATCCTTTCGTAAAAACATTGACATCAACGTGACATCAACAAATTTTTATTTGAGATATTCATATTCTTACAAGCTAGAACATATGGAGGAAACTAAAAATGGAAAACCTATAACTATAATAATGCACAAAAATCTCGGTAGCGAACCACTATCATCAATGAAAACCGTTAAAAAATGGCTGTCAGATAAGGAGCAAACACGAATAATGCCCGATGAAATAGACAGACCGAATAAAAGTGGAAATTTGTAAGATGGGTGGAGGTTTTCGTAAAGTTAATACAGGGCAATAGTGGAATAGATTTGGGACTACAATCTAAAGAAGCAGCGGGAGGTTGAAGAATAAAAAAGGTATGTATTCTTTAGATAAGTATAATGACGACCTTTGTCTATTCAGATGTTTAGCGATGCATATGACAGGTAAAAGACCTGACAGATGTACGGACAAGGCGAAAGAATTTAGTAAGCAATATTTCGGTAGTAATGTGGTTTCACCAAGTCCTTTTTCAGATCTGAAAAAGGTTGAAGAGTTTTTTAAAATCGGTATAGAAGTATATCAACCGACCAAATGTGACGTATTGTGGTTGAAAAAGGTACCAGCACACTACAAGGAAATAGGTAATAAACCAATGACAATAGGACTGTTTAATAATCACGCATTTCTGATAAAAAACCTTAAAAACCTATCTAAAATTTACGCCTGCGATAATTGCAAACAGAAATTCACGAAAGCGAGTAATATGAAGGAGACACGGACCAAAATGTATGAAAGGTGAGACAAAATTAATATGTGATGGTAATTATTTAGAGCACCCGCGTTCGTCGTTCGAGAAAGCGTTCTACCCAAAATGTTCTAACAGTTATGGGGCGATCGATTGAATGTACTCTGTGGAAAAGCGGGAGGGAATTCAGATTCACTACGAACAGTGTGGACATGGGGGTGAAAGATGGATTTTAGGAGCTCCAGTAGATGGATACTGTGAAGAAAACAATACCGTATATCAATATCACGGCTGTTACTGGCACGGGTGTGAGATTCATGCAAAGCATAGAAAAAAAGAACGCGCATCCACTATGAGAAGAGATAAATTTATTAGAAGCAAATAATTCAACCTAGTAGTTATGTGGGAATGCGAATTCCAAAGAACGGGTAAAGATATAAAGATTGGTTGCGACACTACTCTTTATCCATATCAGATAGTATATGATTTTGAGGCGTATCTCAACCCAGAATTTAAAACGCTAGGTAATAGTCTAGAATACGAGGCCGAGCACGTTCCGGTAAGCGTTAGTATAGGAGATAATTTCTCAGGAACAGTAATAAAGATCCTGCAAAACTTAAGCTATAAGAGAAGAAGTGTGGTTAAGATATGGGTTTAATACAGAACATTTACATAAAAAGCAGGTTTCTCAGATCGAACAGTGGATAGAGCAAGTACCTGTTCTAGGTTTTAATAGTAGTAAATACGATATAAACTTAATACAGAAATATCTAGTAGGTGAACTGTCATCAACAACAAAGAAAGTAATGGTTGGGAAAAGGGCAAACGCAACAATATTTCTATTTACACCGGAGTTTCGATTTCTTGATGTAATGCTTTACCTAGTACCTTGTGTAAGTTACGCTAATTGGATAAAAGCCTACGACTGCAAATACCAGAAATCGTTCTTCCCTTACGATTGGTTCGATTCTCCAGATAAACTGGATTACAAAGGACTGCCTGATATAGAGAATTGGTATTCCAAACTATCTGGGAAAATGTTACTAGACGAAACAGAATTAAAATGTCGTATAATTTTCAAAGAAGAGAATATGGAAACCTTCAGAGATTGGCTGAAATATTATAACAATTTGGATGTGGCAAAAATGTGTGAATTTTATAAACACAGGGGTGTAGATATTTTCAAAGACGCGGTAACACTACCAGGTGTGGCTATACAATATTTATTGAGAGGAACCATTAAAGAACAAAAATCTACGAATGTGGTTATACCGGAGGGGGCTCTATATGCGCCAAAAGAAGAAACATACGAAATGATGAAAGACGCTCTAGTCGGGGGTCCATCAATCGTATTTACACGCTATGCAGAAGCCGATGTTTCAAATATTAGAGTGGGTTCCAAACCTTGCAAGGCTATTTTGGGGTATGATGCAAACGCATTATCTACGTTAAATAAAGATATGCCGTGTGGAAAAGAAACTTCATATAGATTCCCCACATAATCCTAAAGTTATTAAAAAGTTTTGTAAAAGGGTTTTATCTGGAGACTGGTTTGGGTTTGCGGAGTTGGATATAGAAGTTCCCAAAATCTCTGATTTTAACTTGGTGGATAAGTTTTCTGAAATGTCTCCACTTTTTATAAACAGAGAAGTAGATGTTGATGAGGTTCCAGAACACATGATAAAATATTTGGAAGATACTGGAAGAACTAGAGGAAATGGAAGAAAATTGGTGGGATTTATGTCGGCCACCAAAGTACTGCTGTATGCGCCACTATTGAAATGGTATTTAAAACACGGCCTAGAAATAACCGGAGTTTATCGTATTATAGATTATATTAGTGGTAAACCCTTCGAATGGTTCGCAAAAGAAGTTACAGCCGCCAGACGAACAGGCGATGTAGAACCAAATAAGAAACCAGTAGCGGATATAATGAAATTATTAGGCAATTCGTGTTGTGGAAAAATGATAGACGCAAAAGAGAGACATTTAAATACGACATATACACAAGACGAAACCTGTGTTGACAATGCGTTAAGATCTGCATTCTTTGACGATTTGGAAGAGATAGGAGATGCGTACGAAATATCTTCCCGAAAACCCCGGTGTGCAGTAAAGAGCCCCTTCCACTGTGGAATAGCGATTTATCAACTAGCTAAATTGAGAATGTTGGAATTTTACTACGAATTTCTAGACAAATACGTAAAAAGAGAAGACTTTGAATTAATACAGATGGACACGGATAGTATGTATATAGGAGTTAATGGAAAAACAATAGAGGAATTGATTAGACCCAACTTACTAGACGAGTTTGAAAAAGAAAAAAAGAAATGGTTGGCTTGGGATAAATAGAGCGAAAGAGAGCCAGCACTTTTCAAAATGGAATTTAGCGGAGATAGGGCGATAGCGTTATCTAGTAAGCGTTATTTCGTAGAAAAATTTAATTCTATTAATAAAAATTCTTCAAAAGGAATGTCCAAGAGAACTAACAATTTAAATTGGGATAGATATAAACGAGTACTAAGTGAAACTACAGAAGATGGAAAACACATTATAGATGTAGCACAAAATAGAGGATTTAAAATGAAAGACGGTGTTATGAAAACGTACCGGTCAACACAAATTAGGACTCTCGGCGTACTACGATAAAAGACGCGTGTTACCAGACGGAATACATACAGAACCTCTCTTGATTTAAGAAAATTAGCAATCCGGGGGTAGCTGGGTGTCAGAGGGCACCATAAGAAGTTCTTCGCGAACAAAACCGCGAGATGGACCATCAGACAAATAATAGAGCACGGGCTCATCGGGTTTGGTAATTGATCGATCAAGATGATATACATTGAGAGACCACACGGGATCAGTCGCGCGGCGGCTGCCGCCTTCCCGGTTGATAGAGGTACCGGACGTCAACATCCGATCGAAGCCGTTGCTCCGCCAAACCAACGGGTCGCCCGCGCGAGACGGCAGAGGGCTTGCTCGTCACCTTTTTAGACTTGATGGCATCTACGGGCTTCTTATTAATCAATCTGGTTACCTCTCCGTTCAGTGCGGAGACCACGGCGGGCAGCCTGGCCACCCACTCGGTCGATCGCGTATGAGGGTCTACAAGCTCTTTGGCATATTGGTGACCGAACAGTCTCTCAGCCATGGTTCGATTGAACCGCTCCACGATGCCCTGGTCTCGGTGGATGTTGACGCGGCCGCGTCTGACAGAAACGTTGTGTTTAGCCAACAGCTGAGAGACCGCGCCCATGAACTCTCGGCCGGGATCGACCTGGAGAAGATTCGGCCATTTGAGAGGACTCCTTTTATATATTCGAGAAAGAGCCTCGGCCACCTCCTGAGACTCTTTCGTAGCCAGCGGCTCAGCCCCCTTATAGCGACTCGCTATGTCAACGACTGTCAGTGCGTACTTGTACGTTTTGCGACCGACACGATCGTGAGGGAGAAACAGGAGCTCCGCTTGGTGAACTTGGTTCGGCACAGGCACATCGAATTTCGGGCGCGGAATATTGTGAGGCGCGGGTAAATAGATCTGCCAGATGGCCTGATTCTTGAGCCATTCCTTGACAGCGTTTTCTGAAACCTTGGTCGCCGCGGCGAGGTTCTTGATGGCCGTGAGTCCCTTCCAGTAGCCGCGGGGTCTATAGTATGTATTCGCTAGCTTGAGCGTTAGGCGAACCGATGGTTTGGTATCAAGTTTGCGCGTGTTCATCGTATGCGAAGTATTCTAATATATCGGACAATCTCCAACATGCCCTCGCCAGATCGTCCGGTAACTGCGTCGTTAATAATAAACCTTTGTTGGAAGTACAATCGCATTTGGAGGTTAAGTTCTGAAGGAACTCGGAGGAATCTAATTCATCCCTCAACCCGATTGGAGTTGAACTCGATTTGGAGGAATCTAACATCCGCTTTGCGAAAAGGGTGGCCACTTTTTCGTCCTCGCGCCACGTCTCGAGAGAATCTCGGGCCAGAGGAATCATACCATTTGCGCCAGCTATACGGTGTTTAAGGGCAGTGTAGCCTACATCGATCATAGCAAAATAAAGTTCGTCAAGTAACATCGTTCTATATATATATTTCTATAAAAGATTTTTTTTTAAATATTTAATTAATTTGAAATCTCGATTGAATATAGTAGCCGACGAAACCCACCACACCCATTCCCACGACGATGACCGCGATCTCGCGGTCTTTTTGGGGCTCTGACGGTACATATAAATCTGAAAGTTGGGGGTCGGGATCCAGCGGCGTGAGACTTTTCTGCTTATATGCCAGCGCGTACTCGCGGTTTACTTCTTCAACGTTCTGGAAAGTTTGCGCGGCGTGATTCTCGCGGCGAAGCTCTTCGTTGACACAGTCTAGATGGGCGGTTCGTTTTTTTGCCCATGCGTCCTTTGCGCTATTGAGTTGTTCTACAGCTAAATCGTGACGGTTGCGCTCCTCATCCACGTTCGAGCTTCTCATTTTCGAGAATATAAAGTTGCTACCGCTGAACGCCAATGCGTTTACAAGCGCACCACCTATCATTATTCCAATCGAAGCCATTTATTTCCATATATTAACAGGTAGAATTCCAACTTTAATTAGATAATGTCGGGTCCAAACTGCGGCCGCTACATCTAAGGTCGCGAGCCCTACGTCTCTCACAGTAAAGTCCAATTTGGGAGCGGACCCTCCTAGGGCCATCTTTGATAGTCGAGCATACCCGATACTGAAACCCGATATCACCACTGCGTGATAAAGCGCATTGCACTATCATTTTACCATCGTTTTCAGCCATTGTTATAATTATTGCATATAAAAGGGATCGCGATCAATGTTTAAATGGGGCGCAATCGGTTGCGTAACTTTCTTCGGAACAGTGGCTGGTTGTTTTTCCGATAAGGATTGGTGTAAAAGGGGGTATTTCCACACACACAGGGCACCAACAACTGCCAGACCACCACCAACAACCCAACTCCAATTCGTGAATTGGGGTTCAATCGGATTCAACACTGTTGAGTGTGCTTCCAATTCGTGAATTGTGGGTGTTGTTGGAATTCCCGATTGCTCTGTCTTCAGATGTTTTGTTGTCTCCGTCCCCGATTGCAACGACTGTTTAGCCTCTCGAAGCTCGGCGAGTATTTTATCTTGTTTAACTTTTCGGGTGGCAGCCCCCGCCCGCCCAGCTGCCTGTCTTTTGGGTTTTTTATGTCGTGCAACCGGATTCGTCCAATCTCGATTGGGTGTTGAGGGCTCCTGTGGAGCTGCAGCAATCCCCGATTGAACCCCCAGCGTGCTCGGGTTCAACAGTGTTGAAGTTGGAGATTGTGGTTCCGTCACTCTCGCAGGTGTGTCTTGTGTCATCATTTATAATATTAGAGCTTATAGTTCGTGGGCATATATGTCCAAATTGACAGTGTTTACCCATGGTCAACGCGGTTGTCAGCGGAGCTAAGTACATTCCAAACTTGTGATAAATTGAGCATCAGGCTGTTCTAAGAGTGTGTCCTATAAAAGGGTTAGTTTCTAGGTCGCGAATCAATCCCGCGGTGTTTGGTATAGGGAGAAGTATACTAACGGCGGTTGCGTACAAATGAATAGCCGCTGATCCAAGAGTTTTTGTCATCTCCGCACCTAACCTAGATTCGTATCGCTCATACATTTTATCAATCTCCGCATCTGACAAATTATCCACCTGAAAAACTGAGAGACGCCTACCGAGATAATTCTCCGATTGTCCCCCAGCAACCAGCGCAGCTAGCCGCTCTCGTCGCACCGCATTTTCATTTTCATTCGTATCGGCAGGTGTTGCAGTCAACCCAATCGAAATTGGAGTTGAACCCGATTGCTCTCTCGGAGTTGATGTTTCATTATATTTCAGGAAAGATACCGTGTCGGCAGTCGGAGTTGAGGTTTCTTCCATTAGCTGATCGAGAAGTTCGTCGCAGTTCATTTTTGCTAATTTTCTTAAAATTCATTTAACTATTCTTACAAGTCTCATAACTTTAACATATTGCCAAGCACACCACCCGATACTTATGTTCACCGTTATGCTCGCAACAAAGCTCGAAGCGGAGCACCAAATTGTTAACATTCTTAACAATTGTTCAGCATTTGTTCAACATTTGTTAAGCATTTGTTCAGCATTGTTCAGCAATTGCTGAGCATTTGTTCAGCATTGTTCAGCAATTGTTAAGCATTTGTTCAGCATTGTTCAGCAATTGCTAAGCATTGCAATTGCTTATTACTTTGCAATTTTGTTAAAATTAATTAATTGATAACTTTATAAGCAGTTGGTTGATTGGTCTTTAGCAGAAGCTTGGCGTGCTTAGTTTCCGAAAGCATCTGTCGAACCTCCAGGCGCTCCTCGCGGGTTGGGATAACGTCATTCTCTCGAAGACAGTCATCGAATGAGTCTCGGTCCTTGCAGTGAAAGAGGGCGACCCATTTCGTTTGCTCGCGCAGATCCTGGAGGACGGCGTTGTACTTTTGAGTGGAGATCCATACACTTTGCCCCGCATGGCGGCCAGAAAATGCGAGCTCAGAGAGCATGTCCTTCTTTTTGGTCATCGCCGCCTTGGCCGAGCAATCGTCAATCACGTATAGGGTGGGCTCACCCTGGAATCTTTGGTATAAACCACGCAACCAATCGTGAAGCCTGTCGCCGGGGTCAATAACGTATACCTCAGGGTCGGTCCATATCCACGGGCGCCGCTGATAAGTATCGTTGTGCCGCACAGTGGGACATAGGATCACAATGTGACGAAAGGCATCGCGGTAGGACCCCTCGAGCAAGTCGAGGATGAAAACCGTTTTTCCACATCCTGTCTGCCCACATATTATGGCAGAGTGGGCATCTTTAGATTGATTTTTTATTAATAAATCGTTAGAATGATTGCTAATTTTCTTAAAATCAGTAGAGTTGTGCGTCTGTAATTATATATAGATACACGTTCAATGGTCCGGCTCCATCCGCCTCTTCGGTTATCTGGATCGTCACACCCTCGCTAGCGATCTCAACTTGGCGTCCGCTACCGTGCATTTGGTCGTCGTCGCTGGCTCGCATGTCTAGCCATAACGCGTATTTGGTAGTCAGGAACTCCGCGAGGGAGACGGCGGAGAGCTGCAGGTCTTTGGCAACCGCGGCAACCTCCGGGGAGCGCTTAGAGCCGGCAGCAAACTGCTTTCTTACTTCGTCCCACTGTTGGTGCGCGCGAAGACCCGCGCTGTAGAGTTGATTGGGGACTCCCTCGATCGTCACCTCTACCTTCGTGATTTTGGGGTTATATAATTTGTCGGTTTTTCTAGCACCGAGCGCGAACCGAGCATCCTCGAACAGCATCAGTATACCTTTCATCGAGCGGGCGGGTACGTTGACATTAATATTCCACAATGTGTCGCTTTTCTCTTTCGTCATCTTGCGATGGCGAAGAACTCGGTCGTAAAGTATGGCAACGCGCCCAGTGTACTGTGTTCTGGTTAATCGCGCGAGTTCGGGCATCGTGACCATGTCGTACTCCAGTGAAACATTGTCGATCGTATACGTCGATGCTATGTCGGTGGCTATGAGAACTCGGCCGTAGTCGTTGAACGTTAGTTCATATTCGAGGCGGTCAGCCAAAGCACTCTGATAGTAGGGCATGTGACTCTCCAGCAACTCAAAGTCGAGCGGGATGTAGAAGCGGTTGCCGTAAGCGGCCGCGACCGCATTGTCGCTCGAGTTGTTATCTCGCGACGTTATCAGCCCCGATTCTAAGTTTGGTTACGTTCTTATTTTTGCTGGTGTCAATACCCTGATAGACCGCGTTTTCGCGCTCTTGCGTCGTCTTCCACAGGTCCTGATAACAATGGTAGACGTCGCTGTCATCGATCGACATCACCTAATTACCAGAAATCTTTATCATGGTCTTCTTGACGATGGCGCGACACAGGTTCTGAACGACGGTTCGGTTCACGTCCGTCGGCGTCAGCGAAATAGTGAAAGCGAAGCGAACAGTCCCCGGCACAATGACGTCGCTAGCTCCGAGGTTGGAGAAGCGGACTAAGAGCTGCTGGTTCTGGTCGATCGTCGATGGGTTGTTCGTAATAACGACACTCTGTCTCACGCCTTTTGCCCCGAGGGGCTCACGCAGTCTGCGGTATGGATTGAGTTTGCGACCGTATTGACTCGAAGACATAATTTAGTAACTCTATTAAACTCGTATGGTTTTGTCTTTAATACATAATTATAAAGATGGATGATTACGATATTAACATGGATAAAATCGGTATAGACGATTACGTCGATGAGGATGATGAGGATTCCATCACGACCTTCGACAAAACACCCGGCGAGGAAATAGGTGGCGCTACCACTAGTCAAAGTCGGGAATTACTCGAGGGAGCTGTAAACGACTACTACAACAATTTGGCAGAAAAAGGTCTGGTCCCATATGTCGGTCGCGACTACTCCAAGTTCAAATTTGATCTGAACGGTAGATTGTGACTAAAAGCAGCATCAAATCTCCCAATAGTCAACACGAGGACCGGTAAACCCCTAGCGCTGAGCACCATTGCCGGAAACCCGGGCGGTGGCCAAATCGTAAGGAACGAACTCGGATTTCCAGATTGGAAGCGTGGTAAAACAATTATGCCAACCCGCGCTGTAGAGGCCCTACAGTCTACCGACGAAACGATGGCGAAGACGGCCGCCGCGATAGAAACGGTAGAGCTCAGCGAGGTCCCTCAAATATCCACCTACGCTATTAACACGATGGAGACCACGTTCAGCGAAAACGAAATATTCAACGATGACCCACCGTTACCTCTTCGCGAACTCCGTGGACTCGATAAGGCTCTACAAACGGTCCGGGGCGAACTGGTCCTTAACCTCTCCAAACTCTCGGCGCTGGATGAACATATCGCGCTAGAAGAAAGAAAACTGGAGGAAGCCCGTGGTGATATAGAATCTAGCTAGCGGATCGCCGAACGACTGCGGTCGTTGCGGGACGAAAGAGAAGCTCGCTTGAAGGCTGCCTCGACTAGCCGTGAGGCACTCCGCACACAAATAAGTCGGATCCGCGAAACAATCTCGAGGGTCCTGCACGAGGAGATGACACTCGTTGAGCGTCTTCGCACTCTGTTCAGAGAGCAGGGCATCACGATAGTAAGCATCCTCACAGTTCTTGGCATGACTATATCAACCATAGTTCTAGCTTTCACTGGTGGCGCGGCGCCACCACCCGCGCCACCACCCGCACCAGCACCCGCGCCATCCGGTGGAGCCAAGGAGTGGGTAAAAAAACAAATAAAAGCCATCGCCAGTCTCCTGGCTAAATTAGCCGAAAAGGCGGCTGCCGCACTACCTGGACTGATCGGAAGTATCGTTTCTTACTTGCTATCTATATTAGCAAAAACAGCTGGATGGCTCACCAAAAATACTTGGGCTTTAATGGTGGCAATCGCCGGTCTCCTATTATTCTCCGCCCGAGAGTTCCTAAAACCAAAGCGCAAGTAGTCCGATCGCCACGAGGGCGACGACGAGGGCTAATTTCTCTTCCTCGTGTGTTGTGCTTCCAATCTCGATTGGTTTTTCCGCTCCTGTTCCAATTTCAACATTGTTGATGATTGGATTGGGGGAACTCGATGGTGCATCCAATTTACGAATTGGGGGTACTGGGTTCAACGGAGGTGTATCCATTTTGTGTTTTACGTAATAGGTTCCACTTACAACTCCGCTCCCGACCGTCTTGGGGGGGGGGGAGTTTGATGATACCCGTGTTCACGTTCCCGTTGCGGCCGATTTTTGGATTGGTGGTTGCGACTACGATCTGATTTTTGTAACCGTCAACCGGGTCGTCTCGTAGTATCATATTACTCGGCGCCTATTCCAAATGCGTAGTCTACCGGGGTGCGGGCCGTTTGCAAAACGTCTTGATAATTCTGGATCGCCTTCTGGAGGTCCACCTTAGCTGAGATGGCGTCCTCGAAAAGTGCAAAGAACTGTTTTTGTGCGTCAAATGCCGTTCCCATGCCCAGTATAGCGCTGCGCGTTTGCTTCTGTGAGGCGAGGATTGCCCATACGTATATGCGAATGGAGTCGTTGAGGCGAATAACCCCGCCCTGCGTCAATCCAGTGCTTTCATCTAACATAAATGTGGTCCACGCATTTCGCATCTGTGGAGTATCACCCAGGTCCAGGTCTAGGTATTCCACGTGGGCTACTGTAGGTAGCCAATGACAATAACCGTCTTTACAAGCAAGCCCTCCAAGCACTTCATCACCGAACGTCATCGTATTCAACTTATAATTATATTTAGTCCATGTTGCCATTTTTCTAACTGGTGGTGGGGGTAGCTCCGCGAGCACTCCACAACCCTGATAAATATACAGGGAGTTTATCCAGATGCTCACCACTAACTAAGCCTTTAAGGTGAACTAACCCTAAACTGTTGGTTGGAGTGTATACTTTCTGTCTCCAGTCCCCGTCTTTTGGTACCCCAAATTCGTTACACAATCTTTCGAACGCCTTACGGTCGTATGCGCTGGAAATTGGATCCCAGCCGTCGTCTTGAGGTAGTGGAATACCTAGTTCTTTGAGAATCCTCCTAATGGTGTAATACACATGAAAGTTGTAGACACTTCGGAGCATGACATTCTTGGATGTCAGATGGTCTTGATGTGAAACTCCACATCCGGCCGTTGCGCACCATACAGCGAAATTTAGCTGGTTCTGCCAGAAGTCCATATGGGAAAAATCCCATGTTAGTATTACATCTTGACTAATAGTCTTTGGAACTACATATTTCTCAAACGTGTTATGGAAATTGGTGGTAAAGCCACTGTCCGGTCTAACTGTTACGGTTGGGTGTACAATGGGGTTAACAACGTCTTTTTGCGTGTATTTACCACCGACCGCGTACTTTGCATTATAATTAATGCTAAATGCTTTGGTATCCATTGAAATATATTATTATGTTTGCTACTATCACTAATGTTCAAAAAGAGAGTTGTGAACTTCAAAAGTCAATCGACAACTGTTGCGGAAAACGCCGGGTAGGCCTCAGATCAATCACGTTCACGGTTGGGTGGAAAAACCTTGAAACGCTCGAGTTTTTCGCAACAGTTGCCGCTGACGTCGACTTCGAACGCCTAGATAGAACAGACCTAACTAGACTCATAGATAATCCAAGTGCCATAGTACCTCATGGTCTTTGGAGTTTCGGAGATCTCCAAGCTTTTGTCGCGTCGAAGCTTGATGGTATAACCATTCTCGCAATCTCGAAAGCCACGGGGCTTGCGACATTGACCGTTAAGGGGCGTTTAAGGGTCTCACCGGGGTTGGGCTCACTGTTAGGATTTAAAATAACACACCCTGCCAACGATGATGGAGCGTTTGATCCGGGCGAGCACGTCGGCACGACCCCTGTAAACTTCGCCGTCACGAAAACTCTCGGGGTGCACCTGGATCGGGTGAACACATCGTACAACACGGTAGACGGCACTCCCAGCACATTACTGAAAACCGTGCCCGCCAGCGACTGTTTCTTTGGCGAGACCCTGACCTTAGACTTCCCACACCCCGATATGAAAGTTTTGGAATCGGGACACATCCACGAATTTACGGTCTCTATTCTTGATGATAAAGGGCGAGAGTTGAAGAACGATTACCCGATTTCGGTCTTCCTAGAAATTTCAAATTAATTAATTTTAAGAACATTAATTAGAATTAAACGCATGTTCGTAATATATATTATCAACATTATTGAAAATGAGTATATACGGACCAGGTAGTTCTTCCGATTGGGTGACAAATATAAATTCAAAGAATTTGGAACTGACAGAAGGGGGATTCATCCCGACAGAGAGCGACTTTTTAACTACCGAAAAAACAAAGGCCTTGATCAATAGAACTATATCGGTGGCCACGGACGAGATTCATAAGAGTCTACTATCACAACTTAGAGAATATGCCCTGGCTGCGACTACACAAAGTCGTGAAGAAACACATACGGAACTAAACGAACTAGGCGAAAAAATAACCGAATTTCGAGAAGAGGCCCGGTTGGGGATTGAGGGAGTCCGAACGGGTATTGAGAAAGCCCGACAAGACCACCAGGCGGACCTTACGGATGTGTATGGGATGTTGCACTCAGAGGACTCTCTCATCAGAGAAGCAACACTTACTGAACTAAACGGAAAAATAACCAAATTTCGAAAAGAGGCCCGGTTGGGTATTGATAAAGTCCGAGAAGACCACCAGGCGGCCCTTACGGAGGCTTATGATGTGTTGCGCTTAGAGGACTCTCTCATCAGAGAAGCGGCACTTACTGAACTAGACGGAAAAATAATCGAATTTCAAAAAGAGACCCGGTTGGGGGTTGAGAAAGCCCGAGCAGACCAAGCGGCCCTTGCGGAGGCTTATGATGTGTTGCGCTTAGAGGACTCTCTCATCAGAGAAGCGGCACTTACTGAACTAGACGGAAAAATAACCGATTTTCGGAAAGAGACCCGGTTGGGAGTTGAGAAAGACCGAGAAGACCACCAGGTGGCGTATGGGGTGTTGCGCTCAGAGGACTCTCTCATCAGAGAAGCGGGACTTACTGAACTAGACGAAAAAATAATCGAATTTCGAAAAGAGGCCCGGTTGGGGATTTAGGGGGTCCGAACGGGTATTGATAAAGTCCGAGAAGACCACCAGGCGGCCCTTGTGGAGGCTTATGGGGTGTTGCGCTCAGAGGACTCTCTCATGAGAGAAGCGGTGGTTGCTGAACTAGACGGGAAAATAACTGAATTTCAAAAAGAGGCCCGGTTGGGTATTGAAAAAGCCCTAGAAGACCACCAGGCGGCCATTACGGAGGCTTATGGGGTGTTGCGCTCAGAGGACTCTCTCATCAGAGAAGCGGCACTTACTGAACTAGACGCGAAAAGTTTCCGATAAGCTGAAACGTGCTCGTAGAGCCTCGAACAAAGCGCTTGAGGAGGCCTCCGAAAAGATTCGTGCTGAGGCCCATACCTCTATCGAGGGGCTTGCCGGATTGTTGAAAACAATGAAAACGCAAAAACGTGTCATAACAGTTTGGGCTGAGAAGCGGGGCCTATTGGCTGAGGGGCTCTATGAATATTCGTTCGGTGCCAAAGCGATTAATAAATATGGTGGATAGCTCCAGGTACACTTCTCCGAATGGCGGTCTGCTCGGTTAATGATAATGGTAAACCTGTGGGCGCGGTCATGATAAATCTCGTACTGGATGGGGAAGAACGGGCAATTGGAGTCACTAAACTCGCTGGAGATAGTTCGTCGGTGCTTTTGTTCGCCGGTGATGATCCAATTAGACTTTCCGAAGGTAGTGTTATTAACTTTGTTACGAAAATCGCTGACCCAGCGAGTTCTTCCACTATTGTCTCATTGTTAATTGAACTTAATTTGTAAAATACCAATATAACAATGAACGAATCACCGCTTCCAATTGTCAATACCAATCCAATTCAGGAAAGAAGTTTTGATTTTAGGTTGGATAATATCGTCGCTATGCAGGATATTTTAATTAGAGAATGTACAAATAGAAAATGAAACGCTAAAAAATATAAGCATAGCTGAAGCATCTAGTACGGTTCTGGCAAGTTTATCTGTAATGAGTGGTGCGGGGACTGCTGCAACGCTATCTACAATTGTAACGGTTCCACTTGCAGGGATTTTGAGTGGAATTACCGTTTATCTGGAATACTTTGTATGGTAATTAGGGCGGCGGGTGTAAAACTCGATAAAAAAAGTAGAAAACATGATAGAATATCCGTTCTCGCCAGGTCTAAGAAAAATAGCATCGACGTTATAGTGTCCAAAGCGTTGACCGATAATGAAATATCAAACTTAGAGTTTGAATCCGTGGTGGAGGAAATGGGGAGATATGAAGAATTAAAAAATGATATTAGAATCAAAGCGCGCACCGCCATGCCCAAAATTGAGTGTACTGATTCGGATAAATTTAGGGTAAAACTTGGAAATAAAGTCGGAGGAAATGTTACAGCACCACCATCCCGAAATTGTGATATTTTATTAAATAATTTTTCTAAAAATTAATTATTAAATATATTTTCTTAAAATTAATTATATTGGTGCAACAAACAATTTAAATCAGTAAACATAATAATCAGTCCCATCGAGGCTCGAACTCGCGCCGGCAAACCTAAAAAAAAATTTAAAAAAAAATTATTTTTTTAATTAATTTTTTAATAATAGGGGGTGTTCAGCTTTAAATTATTAATAATTTTGTAAAAATTAATAAAATAACGAACCATCCCGGAAATTCGTGAACCTCTCTAAGTGTTTATAAATAATTATAATTTGAACACCATTTGTATGTTGTATATGAAAAAACTGATAACTATATATGCGTTTGTTTGCCTTACAACAGTTGGTCTCATCTCGTGCATGCCATGTTGTTGATCCGGTATGACATCCGTCTCGTCTGTTTAATGGTAGCGGTCTATACATATGTGTGAATTTGGCGATGAAATTGCGTAGCTCAAAGGTGCCGGCCTAAAAGATTTCTGCCTAAGAGCTTGCAATTTCGGAAACCAAATTCAAAAATAGGCTCGCCTTACTTCGCTGGTTTCTCTGTTTTGGAGAGGAATTGGCAATGGGGTTAAAGGCGACCCGTAAAACTAGACTGTGAGCCAACAGATGCGTGGGCTTAAGAAAGGTCCCAACACCCCGGTGGCTGGGTGCCGGCTAAGAAATCTACCCAGTCGCTGGGGGTGTTGTGCACGAGTGGAGGCCATTGCTATTTTTCGTTGTGCTTGTTCAATATATCTTTATAAGCGATATCGTAGAAATGTATATTCGTAAACGAATCGTTGTGTTTTAACAATTTTATATAATACACCTTAGTTTTATATCCGATACGCATTATCCGTCTTAATGTTTGTATTGGCCTCTTGTATAGTTCACATAATTACCGGTATAATATTGTAAATGCAACGTTTTTATCGTAGCGTAATAAATTACGTTGATATTTCATGTATTCGATATCGCCTAGTGTTTTCATTTTATAGAATTTATATATAGGACTATAACCCCCGTATTCTTCGTAAACTTCTTCAACACAACCATTAAAAACTTTCAATTCCAATTGTATTTTATTATCCATTTTCTCTAATAATAGTGGTATAATTGGTATTGTTTTTTTCTGTTCAATTTCCAATATAATTGGGACTACGATATCATTTTGACTCCCTCTTTTCAAAATTATTATTATGTAATTTATACATTGTACCGTCTACGATCGTTTACTGGAAGTCCGTCGGACTGTGATAAATACTTCGAGTAAACCGAAGTTCGACGTAACGAAATCTGAACAGGACCTCGAAATATTGCCATACACGTTACGGGACGCAACTGCCATACGACCTGTGACACACGGAGTTACACTTTTGCAACTCTAACGTGTTTACTTGCGTTTGCCTATACACGCATATATGTAGTCGAACTAAGTATACACATCTGTATTATCAGGGTTGAACAAGAAAATACAATTCAAAGCAGTCAAGTAACATTTTATTATGTTTAATAAATAAAGCATGTAAACCGGAAATTAACAAGTTGTGCATACCGGTCTTGATTATATACACACAGCATTTATCAATCGGAGGGTGAATGTGAGTCTATATACTCGGTCTATATACTCAGGCAACGTTTCGCATCTGATGACACATGCAGACGAGTCTGGACAAGTTGGATTTGAGAAAACCATCTTTATTGTATCTTCGATTTTTGATTGAAACGAAGTTCGGGAAATTTTCCGTAAATTTTTTTGAAAGTTGACATGGTGTGACAACTTTTGAAGTGATTTATTTATTTATAAAATATTTCAGGAAATAAAATAACTTAACTGATTAAATCAGATGAGCTAAGTTTAATTTGTGTCGAGGAAATCACCTTTAACACTTATTTAATGTTTGTTTACACAGGTAAACAAGTCCAGTCTTTGATCCGGTAAATTGGCGCCGCGAATTCGCACTTCGAGCGCAAACTGACACTTTGACTTAACGAGAGTGAAATACCACACATATCTGTTTTCGGGACATAAAAATTATTTCGAATTGGCGAAAATTTGACGTAACAAAATTCGACGTAACGGTAGCCAGGTACATTGAAAATAATAGGATCTCAAATGGGACATGGACACGAATTCGACGTAACGAGGGAATTCGACTTAACCGACTTTGAGTAAACGAATGTAGACTGTACATTGTTCAGTGATATGCTGCCACACTATGTGTGAATATGTGTTTAATCAATTTATGGCAGCCGACTTGGACGCCATCGTGGATTCTGGATTAACATTCTGATTAAGCTCCAGTGGGGTTCATGTGGAGTTTTGATATGTTCCCCCTAATTATATTCTGGACCTACACTAAACAATTAAGATTTGGCTTCTTTTTCCCCGATATTTGGAAATTTTATATTTAATACTGTTCGCCTATATGTTCCCCACCCATGCTCCCCCATGCCCAAGGTCCGGGTCAAATAACTTTCAGTCTAGTAGATGCATGCGCGTTTCTCCATTCTGCTATAATTCCTTTACTGTACGGCCGATTGTCTTGGAACTTTGTGTGTAATTTTATTACGATCCATATGTTTATTCCCCGCCCCACACATGCTCTCCCTATGCCCAAGGACTCGCTTTGAAACTTCATGTGCATGTTTATTATCATCCATATTTTCATTCCCCGCAATAGCCATGCTCTCTCTGTGCCAAAGGTCAAATAACTTAAAATGTCGGTCCAGTAGATGTGTGGGTGTATGTACATTATCCTATGAATTCATTACTGCATCACTGATTGGCCTGAAATTCCATATGCTAGTTTTTCATCATTCGTATGTTCATTCCCCACCAACCATGCTACCCATGCCAACAGTTAAGGGCAAATAACGTTGACATTTACGTCCAGTAGATGCGTGCTCGTTTCTCCATTCCGTTATAATTCCTTTACTGTATGAGCTATTGAGTTGAAACTTCATGTGAATGTTTCTAATCACTCATATTTCAATTTCCCACTTCACCCATGCTCTCCCATGCCCAACGTTAAGGTTAAATAACTTAGAAATGTCCGTCCAGTCGATGACTGCACGTTTCTCCATTCTCCTTTGACCTTACTGTATGACTGATTGGCTTGACACATCGTGTACATGTTTGTCATCATCCATATTTTCATTTCACACCCTACACATGCTGCCCCTTGCCCAATGCCAATGTCACATATGATAACTTGAAATTCCCACATCAGTATATTAATTTTGTTATATCCTCATTGCAATATGAGTGATTCACTTGAAAGTTCATATGCCAGTTTTTCATCATTCATATTTTCGTTCAGTAGATGCATGCGTATTGTTGTATTCCCTTATTAATTCTTTACTTTATCAATGTGCATGTTGTGATTCAGCCATCTCAGCGAAGGGATCCATGTCGTTGGCGACGTTCTTGTTGTTTATAGAAGGTTGACAAAATTAATTCATAAATAATTGTATTGAAATCTTCAACATTATGCGGTGTATATTTGTAAATATAAACTAGAGTTCAGTGTTTAAGATGTTAGGTACTGTTTTTTACAAGTTTTATTTGTGTCAAATACAAACAACACCAATAGCATCCTTCCCGACCCAATTTGATTTTGTCTGTGGAGTTCTCGACTAATGTGGATCATGCTTATCTACACCATTTATTTACACTCACTCTATTTTCGACACATGCTGCATGTGTGTTCAATCCCCATCTGGGGCCATGGACGTTCAAACGCCCGTCAATGAAAAATATAATATGTAACAAATAATACCAGAGTAGATGTTTCTATATGTACTATTCATGTTTCTACCACCAGACAATACCTTGATTAAGCAATTAACTTATTGAAACAGGGACCACACATACATTACATACATAATCATTAGTTCAATATGTGAATTATCACAATACAACAATGACACTAGTGTTTTACCTATTTCATATTATATGTTCAACATACGGCACAATATGTGCCAAACAATTCATACATCATATTCATACAGTACCGTATTAGTCCAGGCAATGAACAATTTAGGTTGGAAAAAAATGTTAACAAAGCTTTCTCACCTGAAATTGGTCCAGTGGCTGGCTATTATAGTATAAATAAATCCACCAAATTCGATTATTCTGCTTAAATCCAAGATGGCCGCCAATTCATTAGTTCTAATAGTGAAACTGACATAGCATTAGTGGTATGCATCATAAAACTACATTTCATGTCTCATTTCCAACACAATTTATGATACCCTTTACTTTGCTGACAATTAAGGGGTTATCAGATGTCAAGGTCATGTGCTAATGTCAAGGTCAATGTAAAAGATAAGCAAATTAAACCATAAGCTGAACACATTTTTATATTAAATGTCTCTTTTAACATTTAATCACGTTTTATTTATGGCAGCAGCTACAGCGAGAATGATCATTTGTTTTCTGAGGCATTTGATCCAGATAAAAAAAGCTCAAGGTCATGCGCTAAGGACAAATGCAATGTCAAATATAAACATAAGAAGCCACACTTATACAAATTAGTGAAAATGTACACGTTATATCAACGAATAAACATGTATAAAACATAGGGGTACACGTTTCTTTATTTGTGATACATTTTACTTGTACATATCATTATGTACATGTATAACATAGTCGTGCGTACAATGCTGAATACCAAATTTGTTGAAAATCTGACTAAGCTGTTTAAATCTGCACACTGTGCCGAACAATGCCGAACTGTCATATTTCAACACATCTACAAGTCTTACCCATTTGGTATACTTTGTTCAATGGTCGAAAATCGTATAATACTGCAAGTCAATGTAATTAATGCACGATTCATTAATGTTTATACGCAATGTTTAACTTTACTTCACATACTCGTTTATTTATTTGTCTATAAATGCCAGATCATCATCATCACATTGGCTTTCCACATGTGTCCCATTCCAGTAAGGAATTCCTTCGAACTGTCCACATGCTGGTGTGGAGTACAACCCATTATTGTGACATGTGCACTTTTTCTTGTCACACTGTCCACTGCAATTGCACCTTATAATATTGAGCCGTCTTCTGATACCGGTAGCAGTGCAATTTAGACAGGCACACGGTCAACTGTAGAGATTGCACACTCCCATTCCTCAGAAGAGAGATTATTACCACGCCACACCGGAATCTGGTGTTGCAAGTCCTATGACTGTGCAGAGCAGCAGCATCTTTCGTCGACGGAAGCTTCTCTGGTTGCACGTAATCAGCTGAGGTAGCCACCTTTATCTGAAACGTAGCCACTGTTGTGGCGCAAATAATTGAGGATGCACACCCATATATAACAAGCAGGGCACCATTTCATGCGGTCGTGATGCATCAATGAAGACGGTAGTGGGTTGTTTCAGAGCTGCTTACTTTGTCAGGACAGTCACATTGCCAATACCAAACGGTCTTGGCATTGTGTAACACCTCCTAATAGCATGCAAGAAGGGCAGAGCTTCTGCAATAAATGGATCCAGATTTTTGTTCAATGCTGTGATGCATAACCTCGGTTTTGATGCTTACCATGTATATGTTTTCACTATAACCTGCATTATATGCCATTAGCTGAAATATGTCGCAATCTACTGCAATAACTACTGTTGTTTTCATACCAACATGCCGATTGTGCAACCTGCATCTCATGTGGGCATGCTCGACATCGATGACTGCTTTGGCCATATCATCTGCAGGCAGGAAGCACACTAAGTGGCTGTTTGGTGTATTGTTATGATGTATTGTCCTGTAGAACTCGTGACGGGGCCCGTCATAGTACTACAGCTAAGCCATGTCGTCTGTTCTTTTGTGACTTCAGTCTTTTTGTGTCGTCATATTTCTTTATATACATGTTGTTATATTTACAATAATATTATCTTGCATGTATATTGGGGTTGCTTTTTGTTGTGATTATCATTTCCTTTTCATCCATTATATTAATTGTTTTGTTTCCCCAGTGAAATGCTTTGTTCACCGGCTATTCCAAGAATACTGTCTTCTTGTATTATACTTCACTGTGACTTGTTTGTCCTGTTGGGACTTTTATTTCCTAGGTAGATCATTGGAAAATAGTTGCTGTGGTGTTATCATTGCATTTGTTTTATATGAATGTATTTCACATACTGTCTGTCACATGTTTTTCCCGCGTTGAAGGCTCCTTGACCATCGATGTGTGTGTGTTGTCCATGTTTATCATGCTGTATTGTGTTAGTTTCTTCTTTACATGGGTTCATTGGTCTCCTTTGGGTATTTTGTTCTCTATTATAGGAAGAAAAGTTATTTGTCGCGTGACACGTGCATTCTTGTACATTCTGGATTCCGTATAATTGTATATGTGTGATGTGTGGTACTGTTTTGTATTGTTGTGGGTATTATTGATTTCACATACCTGTGATTCCACATACCTGTGATTTCACACACCTGTGATTTTACATACCTGTGATTTAGCATGTACATTTGCCATGTACAATGTGCGTGTAATAACGGGGCTTATGTTGTATTGGTGGAAATACGTTTATGCGTGTCCTTTTTGCGGATTTAAATACACGTCCATTTTAGGAGCAATGTTTTACTGATGTCACGCCATATTTGCCACAGACTATGCATGTGTGTGGTAGAGAACTCGTTGACTGCGTGTGCTGTTTTCGCTAGGGAAAAGACCCCTTTTAGTATTACGGATGTCCACTATCCGTGCCGGCCGACCGATTTGTCCGCGTGTTAGTTGTTCACCAGATAAGGGACCTTATGTAGGTGAAGCCAGTATATAGCGCAGACCATACCATGGTCTGCCCTGTTATGTATGCTACGGGTTAGTGTTTCAGCATAGCCTGGTACTGGCCAACACGGATATATCAGATCCCATACTGGTGATGCTTTGTGTCGTGATATTTCCGTAAATGACCACGATATTTGAGTTTAGTATGTGCTACACTCTCATTCGAGTGTACAGCCCGTAGGACCGATATGGAGGGGTTTGGCTGGGCCAAAAAGCGACCTTCGCATGTCGAGACCAGTCGAGTAGATTTCGCATTATGAGATCTGGGTCTATAGTGTACAGATTTATGGTAGTGTGGGATATACCATGTTGGATGGTATTTATTCCGCGAGGGCTGTACACTAGTTTGGTTGAATTTATGGCGTGGGAACATATATTTATGCCAAATATAACCCACGGGTGAAATGGCAAAAGCCATGGTTTTGTGATATTTATGTGAGATGTCGAACGAGGGGTAGGCATATTCATTATTCCGTGCATTGTTTCACTGGTGCATATATAAGCGATGTCTCGCTATGTGTTGGTGGGACACATATTTTCTGGTAACAGAAGGATAGTACTGTATTCACCAGTGACACGGAGGATTTTGGTATGTACCTACAACATTTTATTTCAGCTGTGATTTGCCGTTGTTCGATTCCCGTTTTAGTCCGTTGTGCATCCTGTCTGTCTGTCTGTGCGTATTCGTCCAGTAATTGGAGACTCATTTCATTTTTGTAGCCTCTTGAGATCGCTCCAGCGAGCAACATTGGACGTTTTGGTCCACTCGTTGAGGGCAGACCCCAGTCAGTGCAGAGTATCAGGTCGTCCGAGTGTCCGTACGTCTATCTGGCGCAGTGTGTGTAGCAGCTCCGGGTACAGGCCTGTATAGAGCAGTGTGTGATAGCTACATCGCGTTCAGCAGACAGTCACAGCCATAGATTAGTGAAATGAAACGCCATACACCCATATCATATCATTATACTACCACCGAGTTGAATGTCACCTAAGTGAAACTTTTCCCGGCGTCTTAGCCAACGTGATAATCGCCATTTGTATTATATCGGAACTTTACATCCGGTCTACCACTTCCGGTATTACAACCCATTGATTCACCATGGATACTTTACATCCGGTCCACCACATCCGGGTTGCTACAGTCGAGTGATACCATAGGAACTTTACATCTGGTCCACCATTTCCGGAAATAATACTACCTGTGGAACTTTACTTCGGGTACCAGCTTCCGGAACATTATCATTATTGACTATCATGTGATGTAACCACATCCGGCTTTGACTTTGACATTCATACTTTGGAAATATATTGCATAGGCAATACACATGTATATTTTGATAGTGTATGGTAATACTCCTATCATGGCATATCATGGCTAAGGGATTGTAGTAAGACTACATATATTGTTTATGGATTAATCCACGTGAAGTTGGATAATAGCCATATTGGTGACTAGACCTCATACTGCGGGTGAGGCAGACCTTGGGACCTTGATACTCAGAGGTTACCACTATCTATTAAGATACGCCAGCACTGGGGTAGCTCAGATGATTGTCATTTGTCCTCCAATGTTCGTTCTGCCATGTTATACTTGTATGTTATTTCACTTTGATTAGCGATCATCAAAGTACTTGTGCATTCATACTATTGTCCACTACGGGACCATTGAGATACCACATACTGAGTTTATTCGTCTATAGCTTTTAAGTTACGTTAAAGTATAACACCCTAACCCTTGGCTTACAACCTAGTATCATGCACAGTACAGTGATATTCGCATATCAATGTATCATGTATTCCTGTGTGTTCCCCATGTAATATAGTGTACATTATAAGTGATTAAGTGACTACGTGTACTTATCTACTCTAGCCTATCCCTTACACTTCAACTGCATTGTTACCACTTTTCGTTCGTCAGATCAAGCTATATTGGCCATAACGTCATAACAATTGAAGTATATTTGGTTCATATGATAATAGGGGAGACAATTTGTCTCGATCATTCCTGACCTTGGTAGTGACCTTGACATTATTTTCCCCATCGTTTAATTCATTTCACCAAAAACTGTGATTGATGCACCAACGTAGTATACTGTCTGACGGTGATGGACTTCATTCTTAGTGCTGGAACCGTGGTATCCATCAAATACAATACATGCACGACCATAGCTGCTGCGTACATGCTAAACATACATAACACATATATTTGAGTAACTGATGATTTCTTAGGCTAGGTGAACTTGTGAAGCAAAACAGAGAACAAGACACCCACAGGATGTCCATGAACCAGGTACAAACTAAACTATCACACTATATGTATAATAAAACATAGATAAATCCTATAATATAACAATATAACATTGAATGAAAAGGAAAACCATACTCAGAGATGGCAAATGGGTTGGAAATAATAGTAGCATTGGTTACAAACACTGGGAGACTTTCTACAGCCATCACACAGCACAACTAACAGAGCTGTTGTATATAAAATAGAGAACAAAGAACCGCCCGTATCTACAAGAAGCTGCAATGTCATTTCTTTACTAGCTGCGACAATGCATTCATTCAAGCTTTGCAAGATGGTGTATGAAATCGATACGCTTGTCACCAGTTTGTATGTACATGAGATTGTCGAATAGAGACTCATGCTGAAATAGATCGGGAAGAGGGAGTCGACAATGCCTGTTGCAAGAAAATTCTGGAGATCCATCGATTCGTTCCGCCAATGTGTTCGCATAGACAGCCGAGGCTAAAGTATTTACTTGATTCTTCAGGGCAAACTTGTATTCTGACACATAATGACCGACCATGGAAGCAATAATCTCATCTGAGATACATTGGGCCCCATCGGCATTCATTGCCTTGTATGCGACTAACTCTGTTGAATGACTCACAAGCTCATCTGATGTTGTTTGGAATGAGTGCAGCTGAACAAAGACATGCATAAATGTCTGTGTATCGTTCATATCATGTCACACGTTGATACATCAGGGGACGATGACCAGCTCCTGTTTTCGTAAAAAGAACCTGCAATATCGAATATGGGGTAACAAATCTCAGCACATGTAGGGCTTGAGAGAAGAAAAAGCATACATGTGTTTTCATTGAATCTACGATCATGCGCTAGTCCACCAGATGACATGATGCCAGCCATCAGCACTTGCTATGTATATATATCTGTTAACTATGATCACGTTTTACAGATGCTGTTAACTATTACATGCATTTGCACCTTTAATTTTCTGTTGCCCTGTTAGCAGCCCCCATACACCTCTCTCTTCAGCATACGATGAAGCGACCAGTGACTGCTACCCCTACATTAGTAATAATATAATAATATTTTATTTCCTCCACATCGGTGAGCATAGGAAGATATTTACAAAGTAAACACAAGAAACAAATGAATGACAGAAAATAGCAAGACAAGGCGTGAAAAAAAGTATGGAACCCAATGTCAAACAACATACATTAACCTGCGGTACGTTAGAGGGATGGCACAGGTGCGGAATTGAAATAAGTTTAACATCACAAGATATAACACACCTGTGCCATTAACCTCCGATTCTCAGCCAAGATGATGGCATAAGTCACCTCAGTGTTCCCTTGTTCATTATAGATTATCGTTATTACCCATATTTGCGAATCATATACCGTTTACACCACAATATGATGTAATTTCAGTACATGTTAATGCCACTTTATCACTAAGCAATACCATATATGTTTCCCACAGTATGGAGAAACGTAACCAAGAGTTTCAAGAATGTGTCCACCTTGGACGGTTCTACATGATGCCATGCTGAATCTGCCCCGAAGAGCACAGCCAACTGCGAATTCAAGTCTGACGCAATAAAATTGTCAAAAAGCTCGTTGCCACATACCTGGATGAGCCTACGCTAAAACAGAACCCTTAATGATTCCGATTCGGCGCATTCATACAAAATGTGAATAATGTATGTGCCGGTGTTGACGCCACACTTGCCACAAAACATACGATATGGCATGGAAACCAGTTTACCCAAAAATTTAACCGCGATTCGACATCGAGACAGGTAGTTTCTATTGGCAAGGCTAAGTTTCCATATTTTGCATGGCACATTTGTAGTCTGTAGTAGCGTGAATGCGTCCAGAGCCGTACATGCAGATATATGGTTGTGACGCGTGCTCATTTCACGTTCATTTATTTTCGTTGTCAATAGCCGTCTCCATTCAAATTTCGTTAAGAACTTGCCTGTGTCAATATATGTTTGAAGTACGTGTGCTATGGAATATTTCCTGAGGATACGTTGTATATCGGTGATGAATCCTGGCGCCTCACTTGGATTACTGCTGTAGTTAGTCAGTCGATTCACAAACACATGTTCGATTAACAAGTCACAGGGTATTAAACACAGTTGTCCCAGAAATCGTAGTTTTATGGCGTCTATTTCGGATTCCACAGTGTTGGCTGCTATTAGACCGAGTGCCACAGCGGATTTCGTTCGTTGTGATAAGCCTTGCAGATATTTGAGACAGAATCGATGGGCGAGTTCAAGAGTCCCATCATATTTTGCTGTCATGTGATTCCACAGTTCGCAGCCATACAATGCTCTCGGCAGTGCAACAGAACGATACACTATTTTCGAAGTCAGTGGATGAAGACCATACTCGTGGACCCCGCTATTCACTATTCCAAGGAAGGAGCCTTTCAATTTCCTTGTTGCTTTGCGGATATTTATGTCCAACGACATGTTAACACTGATTGAAATGCTGAGATCAGTGTAGTCCCTGGATTCCTGGACCATGTTGTTGCCTAGAAAACACTGTCTATTTCGGGTTAGATAGTCATTCTCCGATTCATTGAACACAATGACGGCACATTTCGACGCGTTATACTCGTATTTCCACTGTCTTGAACATTGGTAGCAAATGTCCATTAAGTTACTAAGGCCAGTTTTAGAAAATGACAAAAGCACCATGTCGTCTGCTACTGTGGGACATGCAATGCTGCACTGATAAACGACACAGCCATTGTTACTTGCTATCTATATAGAGGATATAGAAGAGAGGGGAGGTAACTCCGCCTTGTCTCGTTCCTTGTCGGACTGGAAATATTTCAGATTTATGTCCCTTGAATAAAACGTAACTGTCCATATCAGTGAACATATTAATAAACAGCTAGAAATGATGTATTAATTCCGGAACGATGTAGCTTCACAAACAGCCCGTCATGCCACACTTTATCGAAGGCTTTTCTAACATCAAGGAAGCAGGCATACACTTTACTGGAATGTTCAATCGCATACAGGACAGTCTCACCCTGTTGTGCTGAAATTTTGATAGTTGCTTCATTGTCATTTCGATTATGTATTATTCGTACTTACATCGTCAATCTCAACAAGCCGTGGTATATATATTATAATGCACTTACATCGTTAATGTCAACTACCCGTGGTGTATATATTATAATGTACTTACATCGTTCATGTTAATAAGCCGTGGTGTCTATTATAATGTACTTACATCGTTAATGTCAATTAGCCGTGGTGTATATATTATAATGTACTTACATCGTTAATGTCAACTAGCAGTGGTGTATATATTATAATGTACTTACATCGTTAATGTCAACTAGCCGTGGTGTATATATTAGTGTGTACTTACATTGTTAATGTCAACAAGCCGTTGTGTATATATTATGATGTACTTACATCGTTAATGCCAACTAACCGTGGTGTATATATTATAATGTACTTATATCGTTAATGACAACAAGCTTTGGTGTATATATTATAATGTACTTACGTCGTTAATGTCAACTAGCCGTGGTGTATATATTAATGTGTACTTACATTGTTAATGTCAACAAGCCGTGGTGTATATATTATAATGTACTTACATCGTTAATGTCAACTATCCGTGGTGTAAATATTATAATGTACTTACGTCGTTAATGTCAACCAGCCGTGGTGTATATATTATAGTGTACTTACCTCGTTAATGTCAACTAGCCGTGGAGTATATATTACATATAGTGTGCTTACATCGTTAATCTTAACAAGCCGTGGTGTATATATTATAGTGTACTTACATCGTTAATGTCAACTAGCCGTGGTGTAAATATGATAATGTACTTAAATCGTTAATGTCAACCAGCCGTGGTGTATATATTATAGTGTACTTACATCCTTAATGTCAACTAGCCGTGGAGTACATATTACATATAGTGTGCTTTCATCGTTAATCTTAACAAGTCGTGGTGTATATATTATAAGGTACTTACATCGTTAATGTCAACTAGCCGTGGTGTATATATTATAATGATCTTACTTCGTTAATGTCAAGAAGCCGTGGTGTATATATCATAGTGTACTGACATCGTTAATGTAAACTAGCCGTGGTGTATATATTATAATGTACTTACATCGTTCATGTCAACAAGCCGTGGTGTATATATTATAATGTACTTACATCGTTAATGTCAATTGACCGTGGTGTATATATTATAATGTACTTACATCGTTAATGTCAACTAGCCGTGGTTTATATATTATAAGGTACATGTACTTACATCGCTCATGTCAACATCACGTCCCGTAATTTTGGGGTGCGTATGTGCACTCTCCCAAGTTGCACCGCATTTGCATCTGAAATATCCGTACATCTTGTAGTTAATAGTGTCCACTTCTGTAGTTACAAATATAATACAATAGTCTTCTGTTGGAATAGCACAGTCAAACGTACAGCGGGGGCTCGTAAACAAAACTGTGGCGGAACGACCACGCACCACGGATATATAAGATAGTATATACAGGGTGATTCAAAAAACTTGTGCCCACTTCAAATGAACATCTTAAGCCATACTCAAATTATATACGTTTACTTTATATATGAAAATAACAAACAATTATTCACCTTTTCAGTCAATACACAAATCCTCGGAATCAATTATGTTTTTCTTGTTTAAATGACATGTTCTATATGTCCGCCCTTCTGTCGGATAACCAGTCCAAGCCTTTTTCTGAAGTGGCCGATGACCGCATTGCAAGTCTCCGAGCTTATTTTCTTCGTCTCTCGCGCAATGGCTGTCTTCAACTCCTTTAGATGTGTTGGTCTGGGAGAATATACTCTCTCCTTAAGGTGACCCCAGAGAAAGAAGTCCAATGGGCTGAGGTCTGGTGAGCGTGGGGGCCATTCAATAAGTGTTTTGAGCGATATTACTTTATTGCCAAACGAATTGTCAATCCAACTGATCGCGTCAGATGCTGTATGTGGTGCAGCGCCGTCTTGCTGAAACCATACATCAGATGTATCGTATCCTCTTCTGGTCAATTCTGGAACATATTTTCCTTTCAGAATATGAAGGTATCTGTCTGTTGACACAGTTTGGGTTTCGCCTTGCTCTTCGAAGAAATAAGGTCCAATAACGCCCTTGCTGCTCAGTGCGGCCCATGCGGTTACCTTCGCGCTGTGAAGTGACTTCTCGTAAATGTCTGGTTTATTTGCACTCCAAAAACGTTGATTCTGTGTGTTGACTGCGGCATCAATGTAGAAGTGTGCTTCATCGGAGAACCAAGTATTGTCAATGATTTCTGGATTTTCAATAGCCCAGTTAGCAAATTCCATTCTCCTGTCAATGTCTTCTTCCTTTAAGTGCTGCATGACTGAGATTTTATATGGTTTGAGTTGCAAGTCGTACTTCAATATTCTTTGGACTGATGAATAACTTGGAGTGTTTGTGAGATCCCTCAATACATTCCTGATTGACTTTCTCGGTGTCTCTTCTATTACTTTCCTCACGTTTTCAATGTTTTCATTTGAACGTCCATTTCTTTCTTCACCACTGTTTCCCTTCCATCTGCCGTGAACACTTCCCGATTCCTCAAATCTCTTGACTATTCTATATATCTGCTTCCGTGACAAGTATTCTCTGTCTGGATACTTCTTCTTCATCATCTTTCTGACAATATTAGGTGAGTTTCCGCATTCATAATACAACTTTACAACTTCTGCTGAGAAATCCATTTTCAAATGTTGATGACATCATACACTAAACTTGATGACGTCATACACATGAAATGATGACGTCATCAGTTTGTGTTCATAATATTAGCAAAATGGTGTTGAGTTACATTAATTAATAAGCCATATTTTGATTCTCTATCACTCTTCGAAAGCAAAATATGATTATTTGAAGTGGGGACAAGTTTTTTTAATCACCCTGAGACGGTTCAAATGAGTGGTAACAACATATACTGTATGTTGTCGTGTTTATCACCAGTCTAGATCTCGATGTCCCTGCACTGAAGTCAATGTAATAGCTAACCTGTTCCTTTCATGCTTAATTTGTGATTTGTTGACCGAATGGTAGATAGTGAAACCCCTGATCAGTTGGGCTGATGCTCAGGATGATCTGGGGTTATGCTCTGGTCGCAAGATATCAATAATAAATGAATAGTGTGTTATGTCGCAAATGCACCGCTATTGATAATCCCCAGGAACGCACGGTGACGTAATATTTTGGAAAATCCAGTGTAGGGACTTTGACATACAAGTTTCATTATCTGTTGATAACGGACTCTATTTTCGGTTTTCGTTATACTACTTGTTATTCATATGTATGTGTCAGCAGAAAATCCAATATGTTGACAAGTGCGCATGTACCTTGTGTATCTAATGATGACATGAGTTTTACATCGTATCAACAGCAAGGCCATATACAGAATGAGGAATCACTGTACAGTCTGCACAAAACTTACATCAAATTCAGTACTGAAAGACAGTATCTTGATCGGGTGTCGGGCACCTTTACCCCGACAGACCACTTGGGTGTGAATTTTGGAATTTAATAAATTGGGACTGGAAAATCAATTCCTTTAGTTTGTATAGTCGGTTTAGGATGATATGATAGTCTATCTGAGTTCTGTGAAGCAGGATTAAGAGCTGAGCTTCTAGCGTGTATAAGGCATCTATCAGCGTGTCACTGATATCTTGTCATATGTGTGTGCATACTGTGTATGTACAGGGTGTTTTCAAAATATATGATACCATTTCTATCGTTTACTACATTAATGTAAGGAAGGTAATGCAGATAAAATGAACGTATGTCATAATAATCTAGATAGTTTAAAGTTTGTTTGACATATAACATCACTATTAAAGCATTATAATGAATCCTACATCATATATGTACATTAACATGAATCAGTGTTATAATAATCTAAAATGGTATCATATATTATGAAAACACCCTGTACCAAGTCATATGACGATTACACGATCTAACTGATAACTGTATGTAGTGCATGTACAGTCAAACCTATTTTAAGCAACCGCTAATATTTGAACTGTTTGTTAGATGAAAGTTGAAACGTATGAATGATATAACTATAATATACTATGTGATTAATTTACCTTAATAGTGAAAAACACATGCTACGTTAATGTTTATATATATATGTGAAATGGGAAGTTCTGGCTCAAAATCTAACAATGTGAGGTGAGCCAGAACCACCATTTCATATATACACTATTATACGTAAGTAAGCTGTAATAAGGACATTATGTAAAGTAGTATAGAAGGAGTCAAAATGATACCCGCAATCATTTTAACGTTATTGAGAGGTATTGTAGCTCCCACCACCAACAAAAAGTTGGTGGTGGTGAATGATAAAAAAAAAGTGGTCTTGTAGTCCCAATTAGATCGGAGATTGGGATTTTTTTTTAAAAATATAGAGGGAGTTAAAATGATACCCGCAATAATGTTAACGTTATTGAGAGGTATTGTAGCTCCCACCAAAAAAAAGTTGGTGGTGGTGAATGATAAAAAAAGTGGTATTGTAGTCCCAATTATATTGGAAATTGACTTTTGAAAAAAGTCGAAATCATTAATGCAATTTCAATGCGTCCGCGTGATAGTTTATATTCCAACACCCCATTTTTCTCCTCCAATATAGCTAATTTATTTCGCAGATGAGCAACTAATTCTACCAGCTCTAGTCTATCACGTTCACCTTTAGCCACCTGACAGCGCAGTTGCTTATGTCTACAAAGAGTTTGGGCACTAACGAATTTACAAGGGCATCTGGGGCATTGAAATTGCGGGGCAACACAAGGAAATTTTCTACTTTTCTAAGTCACACACTCCATTATATATATATATATATATATATATATATATATATATATAATGGAGTGTGTGACTTGTTGTAAGACTTTTGAGTGTAAAGACTATCTACGACGGCATCTATCGAGAAGTAGAAAATTTCCTTGTATATATATATATATATGTTTATGTTCAATTGGACGTGACAATTTACATCACGTTTTTTTTTCACGTCCAATTGAACAGATAAATTTCATAGGTTATATCATACCAAAGTATATATTACAAAATATACTGATATAAAAAAATGCCTACCACAATTAATCAGGTTCAGATTGAAACGTTGAGAGCCGAGGCTAAATCTCTCGGTATTGTCTATAGCAACCGTCTGCGCGTTCCTGGGTTAAATAAGCTGATAAACGCTATAAAGAATGAGGCGTTTACACGTCGAGTAGGTAGGGCATACTCCAGAGGTGCCTTCACAAATGCCGGCTTGGGGTCTCAGGAGTTAACCACTCAAATAGGAAAACGACTACAAGTAGAGAGTATAATTGGACTGAGAACGGCCGCCCTGCCGGCTTCCCCCGCCGTAGTTAAACCAAAGCGTAAGCTTAAAACCGCCCTCCTACACGCGATAGCCGACGAGGGCGAGGCTATTCTAGGGGTTAGAGACGAAGAGATGGAGAAAGTCGAGCAGGGTAGACGCACGTTCACGTTCTCATTTAGGAAACACGTAGAAAAGGAAATACCTGATAGGATAGTAGAGAAATTAACTTCTCATCTGACAACAAACTTCCACCTAAGATATTCATACTCCTACAAACTACAACACATTGAGGAAAAATATCACCGAGGTCGCGCGAAGACGATAATATTTAATAAGAATCTTGGGGGGAGTAGGTGGATGGACTCCTTAGGTGAAGTAGAGAAATGGGCGAAAGATAACGAGAAAAAGAGGATGGACATAGATAAAGTCGAGAGGCCCAACACGAAATGGACGTTCGTGAGGTGGGAGCAGGTTTATATAAAACTAGTGCAGGGAACACGAGGAGTAGATTTCGGGTTGACTTCCAAACACGCGGCTGGTGGACCTCTCCCAGACTAGCTGAGGAATAAGAAAGGTATGTACTCGTTAGATAAATACAACGATGAGCTGTGTCTATTCAGGTGCCTGGCCATTCACGGCGGGGCGCGATCAGACAAATGTACCGCCCAAGCCAGAGAGATGAGTGCTAAGTATTTCGGTAAGAGAGAGCCTGGGCCTATTCCGCTAGACGAGCTGAAAAAGGTTGAGGAGAAGTTTAAGGTGGGTATAGAAGTATATCAGCCAACCGAGAGTGAAATATGGTGGTTGAAGAAGGCACCAGCACACTATGAGGAGGTAGGTACGAAGCATATGACGATAGGCATCTACAAAAACCACGCGTTCCTGATAACCAACCTAAAAGGTCTGTCGAAAACGTACGCTTGCGACACTTGCAAACAGAGGTTCACGAAGGCTAGTAACGTTACTCGGCACGGACCTAAGTGTATGAAGGGCGAGACACACGCCGTATGCGAAGGGAAAGTTATCGAGCGCCCTCGCTCCGCGTTCGAGAAGGCCTTCTACCCAAAGAGTGCTGGAAGCCTAGGGGCACTTGATTGGATGTACTCCGTGGAAGAGAAGGAGGTAATTCACATTCACCACGAACAGTGCGGACACGGTGGTGAAAGGTGGATCTGTGGAGCTCCAGTAGATGGATACTGTAAGGAAAATAACACGGTGTACCAGTATCACGGGTGTTTCTGGCACGGCTGCCAGAAACATCACCCGACGAGATGGCACGAGTTTCGCACCAGCAACAAGCGGGAAAAGAGATCCGTGAAGCAGGATTTAACCTAGTGATAATGTGGGAGTGTAAGTATAACAGAACCAGCACTAAAATTAAGACAGGATGTCCCACCACACTGTACCCGTACCAGATAGTATACGATTTTGAAACGTATCTGAGTAAGGAAGGGAGGATCCACCAAACGCCAGACCTATCGTACGAGAAAGAGCACGTGCCCGTAAGTGTTAGCATAGGGGACAGCCTGTCCGGAACCGTATCTCACATCTGTGACACGGATCCTGCCAAACTGGTAAGTAAGTTCATAGAATATCTGCAGGAGAGGGGTAGGGACATTCGTGAAGAAGTGGGTCGCCGGTACAGGTTCGAGGACACGGAGCACCTCAGGCCTCGCCAAGTGGATGAGATAAACAGGTGGATAGATCAGGTCCCAGTGTTGGGTTTCAACTGCAGTAGGTATGACATCAACCTCATCAAGAAACATCTTGTGGGTAGGCTGGCAGACAGGGCATACGACTGCTCATCTCAAAAGTCTTTCTTCCCGTATGAGTGGTTCGATTCTGTAGACAAGCTAGACTATCAAGGGCTCCCTGACATAGAGCACTGGTATTCCAAACTCAGATGCGAGATGCTGGTAACCGAGGAGCAGCTGGAGGAGTGCAGGAGAATTTTCGAGGAGAAAGGAATGAGAACATTTAAGGACTGGGTGAGACACTACAACGATCTCGACGTATCACCTTTTCTAGAGGCATTAGGTAAGATGTGTGACTTTTACAAACATAAAGGAGTAGATATATTCAAAGACGCCGTTACCCTGCCAGGAGTAGCCATCCAATATCTGATGCGAGGAACGACGTCGGCAAGTGCTGGTATCCCGGGAAAAGCTGGATCCGGACCGAAGACTGGCCAGCTTTATGCCCCAGAGAGACGTACGAGATGTTACAGGGAGCTCTAGTCGGAGGACCGTCTATCGTGTTCAACATATACGCCGAGGCAGGTGTTTCTAAGATACGCCCAAACAGTAAGGGTGAAGGGAAACCGTGTCAGGAAGTCCTCGGGTACGACGCTAACGCCCTGTACCTGTCGGCACTCAAAAAAGAGATGCCGTGCGGTAAGGAAACTATACACCACAATAAGACACCCCACAACCCAAATATCATAGACAAGTTCTGCCAACGGGTACACAGGGGAAGTGATTACTGGTTCGGGTTCGTCGAGGTTGATATAGAAGTCCCAAAAAGCCTGAGAGAAAAGTTTGAAGAGATGTATCCTCTGTTCCTAAACAGGGTAGTTGAAGAGGAGGAGGTTCCGGAGCACATGCTCCAGTATCTGAAAAACACAGGCAGGAATCGAGGAGACGGAACAAAATTAGTGGGCACGCTGTCAGCAAAAAAGATGCTGCTGTATGCCCCGCTGTTGAAGTGGTATCTAGAGCACGGGCTAGTGATAACATGCCTCCACAGGATCCTAGACTACGAAGCTGGAAAACCCTTCGCGTGGATTGTCGAAGAGGTGACTGCGGCTAGGAGGACCGGAGACGTAGATGAGTCGAAGAAGCCGGTAGCTGAAATAATGAATTTGGTTGGTAATTCATGTTGTGGTAAGGTGATTGAGGCACCAGAGAGACACATTAACACTACGTACACTAAAAATGAGAGCTGTGTGAATAAAGCACTACGCTCAGCGTTCTTCGAAGATCTGGAAGAGATCGGAGACGCGTATGAGATATGTAGTAGGAAGGTTAAGTGTGCTGTTAAGAGACCTTTTCACTGTGGGATAGCCGTGTACCAACTAGCCAAGCTGAGAATGTTACGACTTCTTACGAGTTCTATTACGACTTCCTAGACAAGTACGTATCGAGAAAGGACTTTGAACTAATTCAGATGGATACGGACAGCATGTACATAGGTGTGACTGTTAAACCTGATAGTACATCTAACGATGAAAGCCTAGAGGCACTGGTGAAGCCTAGACAACGTGTGGCATATGAGAAAGATAAGCGCAACTGTCTCGCATGGAATAAATGGAGTAACAGGGAACCTGGGCTGTTCAAGATGGAGTTTCAAGGAGGTAGAGCTATAGCGCTATCCAGTAAGTGTTACTTCGTACAAAAGCTGGCTGAGAGCGAAGACTCCAAGTGGCATCCGGCCCGGCACCAACGACGCGCGCTGGCCACACAACCAACTCCAATCGAGATTGGAATTGAAACCCCGGGCGTAGTGAAGCATTCCTCTAAGGGAATGAGTAAGAGAACCAACAGCGTGATTTGGAATAGATGTAAGAACGCGTTGGAAGGCCATAGATACGTGGCTAAAAATATAGGGTTCCGTATGAACGGTGGAGTAATGAAAACATACACCCAGAGTAAACTAGGGCTGTCGGCGTACTACGACAAGAGGAGAGTGTTGGAAGACGGGGTACACACCGAGCCTCTAACATAGGTAAACAAAACAAAAAAGGACTCTAAAAAAGGGGAGAATACTAAAGACTCTGACGATCCGGGGGTAGCTGGGTGTCAGAAGGTACCACAAGAAGTTCTTCGCGAACAAACCCGCGAGATGGACCATCAGCCAAATAGTAGAGCACGGGCTCATCAGGTTTGGTAATAGATCGATCTAGATGATATATATTGAGAGACCACACGGGATCAGTCGCGCGGCGACTGCCACCTTCGAGCTCTCCCGGTTGATAGAGGTACCGGACGTCAACATCCGATGGAAGCCGTTGCTCCTCTAAACCAACGGGTCGCCCGCGCGAAACGGCAGAGGGCTTGCTCGTCACCTTTTTAAACTTGATAGCATCTACAGGTTTCTTATCGATCAATCTGGTCACCTCTCCGTTCAGTGCGGAGACCACGGCGGGCAGTCTGGCCACCCACTCGGTCGATCGCGAAAGTGGATTCACAAGCTCTTTGGCATATTGGTGCCCGAACAGCCTCTCAGCCAGGGTTCGATTGAACCGCTCCACGATCCCCTGGTCCCGGTGGATGTTGACGCGGCCGCGTCTGACAGAAACTTTGTGTTTAGACAATAGATGAGATACCGCGCCCATGAACTCGCGGCCGTGATCGACCTGGAGAAAATTCGACCATTTGAGAGGACTCCTTTTATATATTCGGGAAAGAGCCTCGGCCACCTCTTTAGACTCTTTAGTGGCTAACGGCTCAGCCCCCTTATACCGACTCGCTATGTCAACGATTGTCAGTGCGTACTTGTACGTCTTGCGACCGACGCGATCGTGAGGGAGAAATAGGAGATCCGCTTGGTGGACTTCGTTCGGCACCGGCACGTCGAATTTCGGGCGCGGAATATTGTGAGGCGCGGGCAAATAGATCTGCCAGATGGCCTGCTTCTTAAGCCATTCCTTGGCTGCGTTTTCGGAAACCTTGGTCGCCGCCGCGAGGTTCTTGATGGCTGCGAGCCCCTTCCAGTAGCCGCGGGGGCTGTAGTATGTGTTCGCTAACTTGCGCGCTAGGCGAACCGATAGTTTGGTATTAAGTTTGCGCGTGTCCATCGTATGCGAGGTATTCTAATAGATCGGACAATCTCCAACATGCCATCGCCAGATCGTCCGGTAACTGCGTCGTAGATACTAAACCTTTGTTGGAAGTCCAATCGCGATTGGGTTGGAACAGGAGAGGGAATTCTGGGGAATTTAACTCTAACATCCGCTTTGTGAAAAGGGTGGCCGCTTTTTCGTCCTCACGCCACTTCTCGAGAGAATCTCGGGCCAGACGAATCATACTCTTTGCACCAGGTAAACGCTGTTTAAGGGCCGTGTAACCTACATCAATCATAGCAAAATAAAGTTCGTCAACTAACATCGTTCTATATATACAGTGCAACCTCTCTACAACAGCCACCCATGGGAAGAGGCAAAATTGGCTGTTTTAGAGAGGTGGCTGTTGTAGGGAGGTTAATGCTGAATACAATTTTATCGTCTGATGTTTATTTATTTTCTTCAATAATTCTCAATAAAAACATGTTTTGACAGCATTTTAGAATCATTTCCAATGGAAATGATTCTAAAATGCTGTCAAAACATGTTTTTATTGAGAAAGAATGCAAAATCAACATCAAACGACAATGTTCATGCTCAGCAGTGTAAGGGTTAGATATAGATGAACTCATCCATTTGGGATATAAAATAGCGGCTGTTACAGAGAGGTGGCTGTTGTAGAGAGGTGGCCGTTCGGGGAGGTTCGACTGTATATATTTATAAAAACATGTTTTTAAAATTAATTATTGCTTATTTCAATCTAGATTGAATATAGTAGCTGACGAGACCCGTTGCAACCATTCCCACGACGATGAACACGATCTCGCGGTCGTTTTTGGCATCTGATGGTACATAGAAATCTGAAAGCTGGGGCTCGGGATCCAGCGGCGCGAGACTTTTCTGCGGATATGCCCGCGAGTACTCGTGGATCGCGTCGTCAATGTTCCGGAAAGTTTGAACGGCGTGATTCTCACGACGAAGATCTTCGTTGATCCAGTCCAGACGGGCGGTTCGTTTTTGAGACCATGCTTCCTTTGCGCTATTGAGTTGTTCTACAGCTAAATCGTGACGCTTGTGCTCCTCATCCGCGTCCGAGCTTTTCAGTTTCGAGAAGAAAAAGTTGCTACCGCTGAACGCAAATGCGTTCACCACCGCGCCACCTATCATCATTGCGATCGCACTAGCCATTTTATTTCCATATATCAGGAGGTAGAATTCCAGCTTTAATTAGATAATCTCGCGTCCAAATTGCGGACGCTATATTTAAGCCCACGTTTAATACGTCTTTCACAGTAAAATCTAATTTGGGAGAGGGCCCTCCTATGAGCATCTTTGTTACTCGAGCCGATCCGATACTTAAACCCGATATCACCACGCCGTGATAAAACGCATTCACTATCATTTTACCATCTTTTTCAGCCATTATTGATAACTATAATTATTGCATATAAAAGGGATCGCGATTAATGTTTATATGGGGCGCAATCGGTTTCGTAACTTTCTTCGGAACCACCTCCAACAGTGGTGGGGGTTGTCTCGAAATATATTTCCACACACACACGGTGCCCACAACTGCCAGATCACCACCAACAACCCACGGGATGATTTTCCAATCAGGTTCAACAATGTTGAGGTAATAGGGGGTAGGAGGTATACCAATCAGGGATTGTTCTCCCAAACTGGAGCATGTTTGGGGAGACACGGCTGCCTTCGGATGTGGAACCACCGGGTGTTTTGCTGTTGAAACAGCAGGAACAAATAACGACCGTTTGGCCTCTCGAAGCTCGGCGAGTATTTTATCTTGTTTAGCTTTTCGGGTGGCAGCCGCTGCCCGCCCAGCTGCCTGTCTTTTTGGTTTTTTGTGTCGTGCAACCGGAGCTTGCTCCTGTGGAGCTTGTTCATGTGGAGCTTGTTCCCCCAACGCCGTTGGAAGTGGTGCAATCGGGTTCAACAGTTTTGGAGCAATCGGGGATTGCGGTTCCGTCACTCTCGCAGGTGCGTCTTGTGTCATCATTTATAATATTAATATTAGGGCTTATAGTTCGTGGGCATATATGTCCAAATTGACAGTGTTTACCCGTGGTCAACGCGGTTGTCAGCGGAGCTAAGTACATTCCAAACTTGTCATAAATTGAGCAGCAGGCTGTTCTAAGAGTGTGTCCTATAAAAGGATCAGTCTCTAAATCACTAATCAACCCCGCGATGTCAGATATAGGGAGAATTGCACTGACAGCGGTAGCATACAAATGAATAGCCGCCGCCCCAAGAATTTTCGTCATCTCTGCCCCCAATTTAGATTCGTATCGTGCATACATTTTATCAACCTCCGCATCTGACATTTTATCCACCTGACAAACTGAGAGACGCCTACCGAAATACTGCTCCGATTGTCCTCCAGCAACCAACGCAGCTAGCCGCTCGCGTCGCGTCATGTTTTCATTTTCTTTCTGGACCGTATCGGCAGCCGTGCCGGCAGTCGTGCTGACAGGTGTTCCTACAGTTTCAGTCGTGTCGGCAGTTGGAGCGACTGTTTCTTCCATTAGCTGATCGAGAAGTTCGTCGCAGTTCATTATTTTATTTTTAATAATTAGTACTATTCTGACTAGTCTCATAAGTCTAACATAAAACTGTTTATAATTAATTATGAGTAACAGCATCAATCCAATCGCGATTGGAAGAATTGAAGTTGCGAATAATTCAGTAATATTAAGTAGATATTAGTAAATATTTAGTAGATATTAGTAGATATTAGTAGATATTAGTAGATATTAGTAAATATTAGTAGATGTAAATAAATATTAGTAGATATTAGTAAATATTCAGTAATTAATTGATAACTTCGTAAGCAGTTGGTTGATCAGTCTTTAACAAAAGCTTGGCGTGCTTAGTTTCCGAAAGCATCTGTCGAACCTCCAGGCGCTCCTCGCGGGTTGGGATAACGTCATTCTCTCGAAGACAGTCATCGAATGAGTCTCGGTCCTTGCAGCGAAATATCAGTAATGGCTTGACTTACCTTGGCCAACACGTGGTTCTCCGGCACATACTTCCAGACGAGAACCCCCCCTTAGAAATGGACAATTTAACAATACAGACTCATAAGGTGGATTACACATACTAAACATAGCGTAATACAGAAAATAAACAATACACATATACTACAATGTACCGCAGATATGGCATAAATAGAAAGCAATTTTAAAAATCATACATAATTGTACGACAATCAAATCAGAAAAGAATAACGACACAAATAGTATGATTAGCATGTTGTATGTCGAAAATGTTCGTGAACTCAGCTGCATGTACATATTGGTGTAAACATACCAAATTCACGAAACATGCTTTGATTGATGCCATTAATGCGGTACATGTAGATTTCACAGTTTAACCAGCGACTAAATTGTGAAAGTATTAAATGCTGACATAAAACGCGCACCATACTTATACAAATAGTTTGTATACATGTATGCTGATACACACATTGTATATGTTTTATTTGCGTGAGCATTATTGTACAAAAGAAGTAAGCACAGTGATATTGATCACAGGCGTACAAGATATGCTTGTCGACATTTCGATTTCGACACGACAAGCTTTCTCAAAGACGCCCCAAATCACATTACATGTTTTCCAAATTAGAATTATAGTAATAAATACAGATACTTATTTGATAGTAAACAAATAGACGATACAGAATAAAATAGAGTTGTAATCCCGTAACATGTACTGCGTAACTACGGTCTTTATTTCTTTGTTCAAAGACTTAGAGACATTAGTTATCAAGTAACTAGTGAGAATCGTGTAATGTATAATAAAACATTGTTTTATATTCATTTTAATTTGCAAGACAGCGATCTGCAAGATCAGTATGTATTTGTTTCTGTAAGAAGTATGCAAACTCTAATCTACCAGTTGCGAATCTAAAACAAAGTGTTTAAAAAGCCCGTAATAATATGTGCGTAGATCGACTAACAGCTATCATCGTAAAACCTGATCACCATTCAGACGCTCTACGGTTGATCTGAGATTATGCTGGTCGCAGACACCACTAGAACAGTATTTCCAATAATTGCCGGTTACCACTCGATATGCCTATATAGACTAGCCACTGACCGCCGACAGGAAGCAATACGTCTTATTTCACCACAGCCCAACATATACCCTAAGCAAGTGTACTATCGTATTCATTATCGGGTGTAAGTAGTGAGGAGTTGGTAATTATAAAGCAAACAGTGTATCACTTGATCAGATTTCACAATATATGTGTAAGCTGATCTGGTGCTATACTGAATGCAAGTGCGGTAATGTCGGGTGTGTGTGGCGTTGTTGTCCTTTTTGCTGTCGGCGGAAAGTCTATACACATGTAGGAACAATACTGACCATATTGCGTTATTTTGTTACATGTTTATAATAACACAAGCCAACTTTCAATGTGCACTTGTTGTAGTAAAGAACATTGTATTTGTATCATTATTATATATTAAAGTATAGCCTCAGATCGGATTCTGCATTAGCGTAGTCCGATTGGAGACTACACTACTTGACGTTATAGTAGCTAAATTAATACTGGTAGCAACCGCAAAACAAGCACAGTTTAAATATGCATACTCTGTGAGGATATTGTAGAAAGTGTCTCCTAAACTCCAAAAATGTTTCCTTCTCATAGTATCAGACACTGCACTGTTCGCCACCTTTAACTATCTACATCCGCGCAGTCTGATAGGAGACTGCGCAGTTCGCCATTTGTAACAATTTAGATTAACATTATCTCACTTTACAAAGGTGAAGCCCCCTATTGGAAAAATGGACATTAAGACACATGATAACAATGTTGGCCGAGATCAGACTGTGCACTCGCGCAGTCTGATCAGGGTCTGCGCTGTTCGCCGATTTCAATTATTTCAACTAACTTTCTCTACTGTATAATAATGATGTCCCGTGTTGGAAAAATGGACCTTACGGCATAAAATAACAGTGTAGACCGACCGGACTGTGCACTCGCGCAGTCTGATCGGGGTCTACGCTGTTCGCCAATTTCAACTAGTTTAATTAACTGTATCTACTGTATAATAATGAAGTCCCCTGTTGGAAAAATGGACCTTACGACATATGCTAACGGTGTTGGCCGGGATCAGACCGTGCACTCGCGCAGTCTGATCGGGGATCGCACTGTTCAACATTTATAACTGTCTAAATTAACATTATCTCATTTTATATTAGTGAAGTCCCCTGTTGGGAAAATGGACCTTACCACACATGATAACACTGTAGACCGAGATCTGACTGTACACTCGCCCAGTCTGATCGGGGACTGCGCTGTTCGTCAACTTTTAACTATCTAAACAAGCACTAGTAGCAACCGCAAAACAAGTAAAGTATATGCATACTCGGTAAGGATAATGCAGAAATTATGTCTCCAAAACTCGCAATTGAATCATTTTCTCAACTGGAAGCCCATTCTATGCAGAAATTCATAATCCCAACAATCCATGTCTTGTAGCCAAAACACATATACCAAATTAGTGAATACTGCTACTGCTACATATTCTAATATATTTAGACACATATGATGTAAAACTCATTTACTGTAAAATCAAGACACTGTCGTATATTCACACATATCATCATAGTTAGACCAAGACACTCATCCGTAGTAGACACATACCACTGTAGCGTAACAACACACGACAAAAAACCTCTCCCAACCGAATATGCACAACAAACAAAAACCTCATACTCAGTCTTTGCCCCTCTTCCCCATCCCCCTTTTTTACTTACGAATGGTACAAACATGGCAATACAAAAGTATATCACGCTTAACTCATATTATTTGGGTCAGTCGTACAAACTAAACTATTTATTACAAGCAGTTTTGAATAAAAGATTATGTCCTCAAATAACAACAAATTATGCATACTCAAATAAAACTATGTAGTCTTAATGTTAATGGGCTTGGACATCAAACTAAACGTAAAAAAGTATTCAGTTGGCTAAAACAAAAGAAATTAAATTCTCAATATGTTTCCTCCAAGAACTTCACTGTACACAAGAAAACAAGGAAATGTGGAAGAAACAATGGGGTCAAGACATTTTCCTAAGTGGAAACAGCTCCAATAGCAAAGGTATTGGTATTCTACTGAATCTAACATCGACATACGAAATACTCGAACATACAGAAATAATACAGGGACGCCTACAGCTATTAAAAATTAAAGTAGTCGATACAACAATAGTACTATTAAATATATATGGACCAAATGAAGATGACGTAACTTTTTTTTCAAGAATAGAACAATTAATTTTAGAGAATAATAGTGAAAGTATGGTTTTAGGAGGGGATTTCAACAATGTATTAAATGTTGAAACCGATAAACTAAATGGAAATACAGATAGATATAAAAAATGTTATCGGAAAAAATAAACGATATTATCAAACAACAATGAATTATATGATATATTCAGAGTCAGGCATCCGGACAAAAAACGTTTCACGTGGCATTCTAATCACAAACCACCTATATTTTGCAGACTAGACTATTTTCTTATAACAGCTAATATGCTAAATATGGTCACCGAATGTGACATAATTTCCGGATTTCTTTCAGATCATTCGGCAATTACTTTAACTCTGAATGTATGCGAAACGGTTAGAGGAACCGGCTATTTTAAATTAAATAATAGTTTACTACTACAAACAGAATTTAAAACAAAAGATAAAAGATACAATACACGAAACTGCTACCATCAATAATGGATGTAACCCAAACACTATGTGGGAACTAATAAAAGGTTCAGTACGAAATGAAGCAATTAAATATTCAAGTACATTGAAAAAGAAACAAAGAGAGGAAGAAACTAAAATAGAAAAAGAAATTCAACAATTGGAAAGACAAATAAATGAAAACCCAACCAATCAAGATGTAGCAGACAAACTTAATTTGGAGAAAAGTAAACTTGATAACATAACTGAAGAAAAAACAAAGGGAATACTTTGAAGATCAAAAGCTGAATGGGTGGAAGGTGCTGAAAAAAATGCAAAATATTTCTCGAACATGGAGGAAAAAAGATCAGAAGAACGAACAATTAAACAGCTAAACATACAAAATAACATCGAAACAGACCATGCAAATATTTTGAATCATGTTAAAGATTATTACGAAGGGTTATATAGCGAGGACTTAAATTTAGATAATGACGATAACAGTTTCTTAAACACGACAGAACATAAACTAAATGATGCTGAAAAACAATCATGTGATGGTATAATAAATGAATACGAATGTCAATTAGCCTTAAAGGAAATGAAAAACAGAAAAGTCCTGGATCCGATGGTTTAACAGCAGAATTTTATAAACTTTACTGGAGTGACATAAAGGATTATTATATAAAGTCGATACATTTACTCATATGAAAATGGAACTCTAACGGAACTTCAAAAACAAGGCATAATTACTATACTACCAAAAAAAGATAAAAATACGCTCTTTATTGAAAACTGGAGACCAATATCACTTTTAAACGTGGACTATAAAATTGCAACAAAAGTAATAGCTAACAGAATCAAGAAAGTATTAAACACCCTAATAAATGTTAACCAGACAGGGTTCATTAAAGGAAGATATATTGGAGAAAATGTACGAACCCTTATGGAAATAATTGAAGACACAAATTAAAACAATAAAACAGGAATGATATTTTTTGCAGACTTTCAGAAAGCTTTCGATAGTCTAAGCAATAAATTTATAATTAAATGTCTACAGCATCTCAACTTTGGCAACTCACTAATTCAATGGATAACTCTATTTTACAAAGACGCTAAAAGTTGTATCACAAATAACGGTCATCTATCCAATTTCTTTAACGTTAAAAAGGGCGTCAGACAAGGCTGTCCATTATCAGCATATATTTTCATACTATGCATAGAACTATTGTCACGTAAAATTAACAGTAACACAAACATTAAAGGTCAAACTCTTGGTGGGGAGGAAATAAAACAAACACTTTTTGCAGATGATGCAAGCTTTACACTTGATGGCACCGAACAATCGTTCAAAGAACTTGTTAGAACTCTAGAACAATTTGCAAATATATCTGGGTTAAAATTAAACAAAGGAAAATGTACTATTTTAAAATTGGGAACAACTAGATATAACACAAATAAATGGTGCAACAATAACTTGTATACATGGTCTAATGAACAAGCCTCAACTCTAGGAATAACTTTTACAAACGATAAAACAAAACTGCAACTACTAAATCTAACACCCAAAATTAAGTCATTCCAGAACTGCCTAAATAGTTGGAAAAAATGGAACCTAACACTAATAGGAAAAATAGCAGTATTAAAAACATTTGCATTCCCTAAACTGGTATATCTGCTGACAGTACTAGAAAATCCGTCTGATGAAATCATTAAAGAGATAAATATATGTTTGACTTTCTTTGGGATGGAAAACCTGATAAAATATGTAGAAAAACAATTATTCAAAACTACGAAAATTGTGGATTAAAAATGATAAATATTCAAGCTTTTTTGCATTCATTAAAAGCATCTTGGATAAAAGATTAAAGGGATCACAGAATCAATGGAAAACAGCTTATAACAATGAATTGAACAAGTATGGTGGTGATTTACTGTTCAAGTGTAATTTTAATCAAGTTGATGCAAAACATATAATAAAAAGGTATACATTTTTAGGTGAGATTATTACATCGTGGAGTAAAATTAACTTTAAACATATACACCCTGTCATATCAAATGAAATATTATGGCATAATACCAACATCAAACAAAGCAATAACTTATTTTATAAAGATTGGCACGATAAAGGTATAATGTTTATAAAAAATATTTACGATTATAGAACAAAAAACTTCTATACATTTCATGAACTAAAGAATTTGTACAATTTAAGCAATGGAGATTTCCTAAAGTACTATACATTAATAGGTAATATCAAAGATGCATGGAAAGAAACACTTAAAACAGAAAATATTGACACTGGCACACCTGAATATCTAATTTCGAAACTTTTCAAAAATAAAATGGCCAATAAGATGTTATATGACATACAAATCGATAAAATGCGATTAACTATATTAAAACACACTGTCAAATGGGAAAATGAATTAAATATTCAAAATATTAAATGGAAGAAAATATTTATCTCACCTATCAAAAATACTATAAGCACAAAACTAAGAGCATTCCAGTACAAATACCTAATGAGAATAATACCAAATAACTCCTTCCTATTTGTATGTAACTTGAAACCATCAAACTTGTGTGAATTTTGTAATATGAACGTAGATTCAAATAAACATATGTTTTGGGAATGTCAAACTATCCAAACATTTTGGTCGGAAAATATATGAATTATTGAAATCGAACTAAATTACAATGCACATCTAAATTACGAACACATATCATTTTGTAATATTAACGTAGTATCTAAACAAAGGTCGGTTCTAATTAATTTCATTATCCTTCTAGCAAAATATTTTATATTCAAATGTAAATGTTGCTCAACACTGCCAACACTAAACTCATTCAACATGTATCTACAGAAAACAATCTTAATTGAAGAGACAATTGCGACAATGAAAGATAAACTGTTGCAATTTAATATACAAAATGGAATGATTTTCACTTCAACTAACAAAACGTATACCAAAGTACCCACACATAGATATATATATACTAGTAATGCCAAAAACGTTCTCTATTTTTTTTGTTGCATTAACCAAGACCCAAACCCCCGCACCCATGTATACCCACAACACCCATACACATTATCATATAAAAACTCGTTGTTACATGTCACATATACTAAGACAAAAAAAATGTTCAATTGTTCAATCATTTTGTACACATAAATTGTAAAATTGTTTATGCACATGTATGTATTATATGTAACAAAGAGAATAAAAAAAATTGAAATACAAAAAAAAGAGGGCGACCCATTTTGTTTGCTCGCGCAGATCCTTGAGGACGGCGTTGTACTTTTGAGTGGAGATCCAACTAATCGTGAAGCCTATCGCCGGGGTCAATGACGTATACCTCAGGGTCGGCCAATATCCACGGGCGCCGCTGATAAGTCTCGTTGTGCCGCACAGTAGGACACAGGATCACAATGTGTCGAAAGGCATCACGGTAGGAACCCTCGAGCAAGTCGAGGATGAAAACCGTTTTCCCACATTCTGTCTGCCCACATATTATGGCAGAGTGGGCATCTCCAATCGTGCATTGGTATTGATTGCTAATTTTCTTAAAATTAATTAAATCAGTAGAGTGCTGAGACGTACGGCCATCTTCGATGTTGAGTTGTGCGTCTGTAATTATATATAAGTACACGTTCAATGCGCCATTTCCATCCGCCTCTTTGGTTATCTGGATCGTCAAACCCTCACTAGCGTTCTCAACTTGGCGTCCGCTGCCGTGTATTTGGTCGTCGTCGCTGGCTCGCATGTCTAGCCATAACGCGTATTTGGTATTCAGGAACGCCGCGAGGGAGACGGCCGAGAGATGCAGGTCTTTGGCAACTGCTGCAACCTCCGGAGAGTGCTTAGAGCCGGCAGCAAACTGCTTTCTTACTTCATCCCACTGCTGGTGCGCGCGGAGACCCGCGCTGTAGAGTTGATTGGGTACTCCCTCGATCGTCACCTCTACCTTCGTGATTTTGGGATTATAGAATTTGTCGGTTTTTCTAGCCCCGAGCGCGAACCGACCCTCCTCGAACAGCATCAGTATACCCTTCATCGAGCTGGCGGGTACGTTGACATTAATATTCCACAATGTGTCGCCTTTGTCTTTCGTCATCTTGCGATGGCGAAGAACTCGGTCGTAAAGTATGGCAACGCGCCCGGCGTACTGGGTTCTGATCAATCGCGCGAGTTCGGGCATCCTGACCATGTCGTACTCCAGCGACACATTGTCGATCGTATACGTCGATGTTATGTCGGTGGCTATGATAACTCGGCCGTAGTCGTTGAACGTTAGTTCGTATTCGAGGCGGTCCGCCAAAGCGCTCTGTTAATATGGCATGTGACTCTCCAGCAACTCGAAGTCGAGCGGGATGTAGAAGCGGTTACCGTAAGCGGTTACCGCGTTGTCACTCGCGACGTTATCTGCCTTGTTACCAGCCCCAATTCTAAGTCTGGTTACGTTCTTATTTTTGCTGGTGTCAATACCCTGATAGACCGCGTTTTCGCGCTCTTGCGCCGTCTTCCAGAGGTCCTGATAACAATGGTAGACGTCGCTGTCATCGATCGACATCACCTCATTACCAGAAATCTTTATCATAGTGTTCTTGACGATGGCGCGACCCAGGTTCTGAACGACGGTTCGGTCCGCGTCCGTCGACGTCAGCGAAATAATGAAAGCGAGGCGAACAGTCCCCGGCACAATGACGTCGCTAGCTCCGAGGTTGGGGAAGCGGACTAACAGCTGCTGGTTCTGGTCGATCGTCGATGGGTTGTTCGTAATAACGACACTCTGTCTCACGCCTTTTGCCCCGAGGAGCTCCCGCAGTCTGCGGTATGGATTGAGTTTGCGACCGTATTGACTCGAAGACATATTTTCAGTGAAACTAAATATCTCTATTAAACCCGTATGGTTTTGTCTTTAATACATAAATAATTAAAAGATGGATGATTTTGACATGGACGCATTCGGCAGAGACGATGTCCGAAATGATGACATCGATGATGATGACATGGATGATGATAACTTCGAGGATTCCATCACAACCTTCGACAAAACACCCGGCGAGGAAATAGGTGGCGCTACCAGCAGCGTTGGTCAAAGTCGGGAATTGCTCGAGGGAGCTGTAAACGACTACTACAACAATTTGGCACAAATAGGTCTGGTCCCGTCTGTCGGTCGCGACTACTCCAAGTTCGAATTGGATATGCGTGGTAGGTTGCGACTAAAATCATCAAATATCCCGATCATCAACATGAATACCGGTAAACCCCTATCGCTAAACACCATTGCCGGAAACCGGGGCGGTGGCGAAATCATAAAGAACGAACTAGGATTTCCAGATTGGGCGCGTGGTAAAACAATTATGCCGGCCCGCGCTGTAGAGGCCATACAGTCTACCGACGAAACGATGGCGAAGACGGCCACCGCGATAGAAACGGTAGAGCTCAGCGAGGTCCCTCAAATAGCCACCGAAGCTATTAGCACGATGGAGACCACGTTCAGCGAAAACGAAATATTCAACCTGTCTAACGATGACCCACCGTTACCTCTTCGAGAACTCCGTGGACTCGATAAGGCTCAACAAACGGTCCGGGGCGAACTGGTCCTTAACCTCTCCAAACTCACGGTGCTGGATGAACATATCGTGCTAGAAGAAAGAAAACTGGAGGAAGCCGGTGACGATAGAGAATCTACCGATCGAATCACCGAACGCCTGCGGTCGTTGCGGGACGAAAGAGAAGCTCGATTGGAGGCTGCCTCGACTAACCGTGAGGCTCTCCACACCCAAATAAGTCCGATCCGCGAAACAATCTCGAGGGTTCTGCACGAGGACACGACACTCGGTGAGCGTCTTCGCACTATGTTCAGAGAGCAGGGCGTCACGATAGCAAGCATCCTCGCAGCTGTCGGCATGACTATATCAACCATAGTTCTAGCTTTCACTGGTGGTGCGGCGCCACCACCCGCGCCACCACCAGCACCCGCGCGGAGTCAAGGAGTGGGTAAAAAAGCATATAAAAGCCCTCGCCAGTCTCCTGGCTAAATTAGCCGGAAAGGCGGCTGCCGCGCTGCCTGGGTTGATCGGGGTCTCGTCTCCTTCTTGCTATATATATTATCAAAAACGACCGGATGGCTCGCCGAGAATGATTGGGCCTTAATCGTGGCGATCGCCGGTCTCCTACTATTCTCCGCCCGAGAGTTCCTAAAACCAAAGCGCAAATAGTCCGATCGCCACGAGGGCGAAGACGAGCCCTAATTTTTCATCCTCGTGGGTACTAGTTCCCGCTCCTGTTCCAATCCAATCGCGATTGGTGGAACTTGATGGTGCATTCAATTTCAACATTGTTGATGATTGGGTTGGGGGTACTGTGTTCAACGAAGGTGCATCCAATTCGTGAATTAGGGGTTTTATGAAATCGGTTCCACTTCCACTGTTGGTGGTGCTCCCAACGGGGTTGGAGATGATATCCGCGTTCACGTTCCCGTTGTGGCCGATTTTTTGATTGACGGTGGCGATTACGATCTGATTATTGTAACCGTCAACCGGGTCGTCTCGTAGTATCATATTGCTCGGCGCCATATAAAGACCTATTCCAAATACATAGTCTACTGGGGTGCTGGCATTCTGCAAAACGTCTTGATAATTCTGAATCGCCTTCTCCATGTCCACCGGTTTGTTTATTGCGTCCTCGACATTTGCCAAGAACTGTTTTTGCGCGTCAAACACCGTCCCTTCTCCTATTATAGAACTGCGCGTTTGACCCTGTGCGCCGAGGATGGCCCAGACGTATGTGCGAATGGAGTCATTGAGGCGGGTAACACCGGCCTGCGTAAACCCTAGACTGTCGTCCAATATAAAGGTTTCTATACCCTTCTGCACGTTTCTGTCTTGTAAAATATATTGTACGTGAGCCTTTGATGGTGATAACCATGTACATTATTTGGAATCACACGTGTGCCCTCTAGCCACTTCAGCCCCGAATGTCATGTTGGAGGTATTAAAATTGTTGTCCGTCCAACTTACCGTGTTTCTGAATGGTGGTGGTGTTGGGTAACTCGGAGTATAACCCCCGACCGCCAACCCTGTAAAAGCAGGTTTCGTTCTGGCATAGTATGTCCCGTGCTCTAAACCCCTAAGATGAACGGTGCCCAGGCTGTTGCTGTTCGGGTATACTTTTTATCTCCAATCCGAATCTTTGTAAACGTTAAATTCGTTACACAGTCTTTCGAACGCCCTACGGTCGTATGTGTTGGAAATGGGGTTCCAGCCATCGTGTTGAGGTAGTGGAATACCTAGTTCTTTGATAATCCTCATAATAGTATAATACACATGAAAGTTGTAGAAGCTACTGTTCAGCATGCTGTTACTGGCTTTTATGTGGTCTCTGAAAGAGACGCCACACCCGGTTGTGGCACACCACACGGCAAAATTGAGTTGGTTCTGCCAGAACTGCATATGGTTGTTGTTCCAGTTTGTTGTGACATCCTGTGTAGTAATATTGGGCAGCCTATATTGTTCAAACATGTTAGGGAAATTGGTGTCGAAACCCAGGCCCAAATTGACTCTTATTTGGGGGTGCACAAGCCTACCAATGGTGTTCTTTTGAGTGTATACACCACCAACTTTATAGTTTGTATTTGAATTAAAGCTAAATGGTATCCATTGAAAGATATTATTATGTTTGCTACTATCACTAATGTTCAAAAAGAGAGTTGTGAACTTCAGAAGTCAATCGACAACTGCTGCGGAAAACGCCGGATGGGCCTCAGATCAATCACTTTCACGGTTGGATGGCAGAATGTGGGAAAGAGTGAAGGGTTTTACTATGTGAAGGATGAACGACAATTCAGTGTAAAGCTGCCTCACGGACTGTGGGGAATAAGACAGCTCAAAGATTTTGTCAACTCAGAGCTTGACGGTATAATCAACCTCACAGTATCGAAGGCTACCGGGCTCGCAACAATGACCATCAGCCTTGATAATAAGGTAGTGGTCTCCCCGGGGTTGGGTATTCAACTCGGTTTTAGAGAGACATACTCCGCGAATAAAGGAGTGTTTACCTCGGGTGAGTACGTCGGTGATAACCCGGTGGACTTCGCCTTCACGAAAACTCTCAGGGTGCACCTGGATCGGGTGAACACATCGTACAACACGGTAGACTGATCCCCCAGCACATTACTGAAAACCGTGCAAGCCAGCGATTGTTTCTTTGGGGATACGGTGACCTTAGACTTCCCATGCCCCGAGATGAAAGTTTTGTAATCGGGACATATCCACGAATTTACGGTCTCTATTCTCGATGATCAAGCGAGAAAGTTGAATAACTATTACCAGATTTCGGTCGTTCTCGAAATTTCCAATTAATTAAACGCATGTTCGTAATAGAATTATCAATATTATTGAAAATGAGTATATACGGACCAGGTAGTTCTTCCAATTCCAATCGGGATTGGGTGACAGATTCAAAGAATTTGGAACCAGCAGAAGGGGGATTCGTCCCGACAGAGAGTGACTTTTTAACTACCGGTAAAAGCAAGGCCCTGATCAATAAAACTATATCGAAGGCCACAAACGGGATTCACAGGAGTATAGCAGATGTTAGAGTAGAAGTGTTAACGGCGACTGCACAAGTTGGGGAAGTGGCCCGGGCGAAAATTGAGAGAGTCCGAACGGGTATTGAGAAAGAGCAAGCGGCCCTTACGGAGGCGTATAGGGTGTTGCGATCAGAGGACTCTCCCAACAGAGAAGCAGCACTTACTGAACTAGGTGAAAAAATAACCAAATTTCGAAAAGAGGCCCGGTTGGGGATTGAGGGAGTCCGAACGGGTATTGAGAAAGCCCGAGAAGACCACCAGGCGGCCCTTACGGATGCGTATAGGGTGTTGCGCTCAGAGGACTCTCTCATCAGAGAAGCAGCACTTACTATACTAGACGAAAAAATAACATAATTTCAAAAAGAGACCCGGTTGGGGGTTGAGGGACTCAAAGAAGACCACCAGGCGTCCCTTATGGAGGCTTATAGGGTGTTTCGCTTAGAAGACTCTCTCAACAGAGAAGCAGCACTTGCTGAACCAGACGAAAAAATAACAGAATTTCGGGAAGAGGCCAGGTTGGGGGTTGAGGGAGTCCGAACGGGTATTGATAAAGTCCGAGAAGACCACAAGGTGGACCTTGCGGAGGCTTATGGGGTGTTGCGCTTAGAGGACTCTCTCATCAGAGAAGCGGCAATTACTGAACTAGACGGAAAAATAACCGAAGTTTCCGATAAACTGAAACATGTTCGTAGAGCCGCGACCAAAGCGCTTGAGGAGGCCTCTGAAAATATTCGTGCTGAGGCCCATACCTCTATCGGGGGGCTTGCCGGATTGTTGAAAACAATGAAAACGCAAAAACGTGTCATAACAGTTTGGGCTGAGAAGCGGGGCCCATTGGTTGATGGGCTCTCTGAATATTCGTTCGGTGCCAAAGCGAGTAATAAATGTGGGGGATACGCCATGACAGCTCCAGGTACACTTCTCCGAATGGCGGTCTGCTCGGTTAATGCTAGTGGTAAACCTGTGGGCGCGGTCACGATAAATCTTGTAGTAGATGGGGAAGAACGGGGCGAATGTAAAAATAGAAAAAGAATCGCTAAAAAATATAAGCGCGTTGCAAATTTAGCAGAGGCATCTAGTACGGTTCTGTCAAGTTTATCTGTAATTAGTGGTGCGGGGACTGCCGCAACGCTATTTACAATTGTTCCAATTGCTGGGTGGAATTACAGTTGTATCTGGAATACTTTGTATGTTAATTAGGGTGGCTGGTCGAAAACTCGAGAAAAAATGTAGAAAACATGATAGAATATCCGTTCTCGCTAGGTCTAAGAAAAATAGCATCGACGTTATAGTGTCCAAAGCGTTGGCCGATAATGAAATATCAAATTTAGAGTTTGAATCCGTTGTGGAAGAAATGAGGAGATATGAAGAATTAAAAAATGATATTAGAATCAAAGCGCGCGCCACCATGCCCAAGATTGAGAGTACTGATTGGGATAAATTGAGGGTAAAACTTGGAGATAAAGTCGGAGGAAATGTTACAGCACCACCATCCTGGAAATTGTGATATTTTAGTAAATAATTTTTAAAAAATAATTTAAAAATTTTCTTAAAATTATAAAATTAATTATATTGGTGCAGTAAACAATTTATTAATAATAATAAAGAATTTAAACAATTTTTTTCAAAAAATCCCAATCTCCGATCTAATTGGGACTACAAGACCACTTTTTTATCATTCACCACCACCAACTTTTTGTTGGTGGTAGGAGCTATAATACCTCTCAATAACGTTAAAATGATTGCGGGTATCATTTTGACTCCTTCTATACTGCTTGTGATGTATAATGTATTTCAATCACTGTTGTCTTAGGTCAGCCTGTGGAAGCCTGCAGTCTGATCAGACTATACAGTGTTTAGCATTAGTAATGTAATACCGTGTGTCTGCAGAGGAAAATGCTGGGATTATTGCTCTTTAATACATTAGTTGGTCACGGGCAGTCTGATCCGGGTAGGGCCGGGTCGCAATTAAATGATTGTTGACTAATGTTAAATAACTGTGAATTACGCGGATATTCACATGTACGGCTGCGAATATATATTGTTTGTGTAAGCAAACGCTAAATATAGCGGCTGTTCATTAATGTGTTATATCGCATTCTCCGACACATGCATTCCACTGCCCCCTTCTTCCAACTAGTGAATATATCTTTGTGTACATTGCAATTTATCATGATTCATCATTTTAATTTACGAGGTAGATTAGTATTGCCATGTAATCATAATAATGATTTCATGTGCACTACTGTGACTATTATGGAGACAATAACACGTTACACTCTGGTAACAACACCGTTGGTGTTTGGTAGTCTCAGCCAGTGACGGCACGTCAATCTGGTGACATAACGTAGAGCCTGTACGATGAACCAATTCGATTCTGGGGTCCACGACACGAATCTGTTTATCAGCGGGGACTCTGCTCCGTGTGGACCTGGGCGTACTGAGCGTGGCTACTAATATGATGACGTCGTCCAGTCCAAGGACGATATGAATCTCTAGGGACGTCCACCCATATAGGAAATGACGTAACGACCTCTTCCGACTAATAGGGATCGTTATCAAATATGAACGACGTCATATAACGTAAACGACAACATGACGGAATCCTGAAGTAGTTGTCAGATAATCTTAGTTCACCTAGTCCATACCACAGGTGACGGGAAAAAAATCACATGACGGTGTATATATGGGCCGCGCCATACGAAAACCGGGCTTAATGACAACGTCATGAAAAGCGGTAAACGACGTCGGCAAAATGACGTTTGCAGCGTCGCTGTAAAAGTTCACATTTTGCCCTCCCATTTACATTTACTGGTGTCAGTTAACATTAAGTGTGAACAGAAAACGGAAAATTATAACTTACTGAAACTTTCACTAATATGAGACGCAATGCCTTGCACCTTAGTACACATATTATGACGTCATGACTTGACGTCACGTACTTGTGACGTCACTGAACGTGAATACATGTTTGACGTTATGGCCATGGTATCGTGACAAAATATCATAGCAAGGATACTTGCACGAGTTCCTCGCAGCATCAATGACTTAGAAATGCTTCAGGCGCTGTGCATTGTCGCATAACTGTCGTTCTTTGACATTGCCACTCTTTTTCGTCGGTTATCCTTATGAATTTAAAATGGTGAACGCATAATTTAACTGGCTACATATCAGCGAAGTATTCGCTTACACTGCACCTTGAATCCTAAATAATCTTAAATATGAACAACCTATTGTATGCCAACGATATTACCATCTATTTTCTTGGTAAATGGAGACATTTTTGAACAATTCTATCCAGTACTTAGCGAATGATATGCCATTTACTGACACTCATTTTATCATAAACTGAGGTTGACACGCATCTATATAATGACATATATATCCAGAGTTTGTATTGAATTTGGCAAAACAAATGCATCAAAATATCTCTAATAGATTCAGAATCAGTGATTTCAATGCAGCTCCTTCATTGTGTGTGTATAAGCAATACATAATGCACAAAACAAACAGTGAGGTCGGTGGAGTTTTCTAAAAGTCTTGAAATTAATTGGACATTTGATGGTCATAAACTTGCTTTTCGCACGATTTGTAGTATCAAATCATCAGCTTATCACCTGACTGCATAATAATGCATGTCTGAATCAGGCGATGGTAATGCGATCCTCAAGAAAGACACCTGGCAACAATTATAAGGTATTACGCTACCAAATCTGTCGTGTTTTGTTACAAAGTTAATGTTATAAGCAGACTACTTCCTACTTTAAAATATGTCGTCGCATACGAAATGTTAAATAATGTCGCTATTATTCCCCAAAATGATTTCAGACAGCAGCAAACAACAGGGAAACGCCAACACTCTGCCTTATTTGAAAATGATTCATACTGAATTACGTTACTTGGGCCGCAATCCAAAACATGACGTTACATTAATAGCAACTGCAATAAACATTATTTTCATACTTTGTCTTGGCCTAATGGGAAACACTTGGAAAGGCTACGAGATATCCAAATTTGGCTGACATGCGATAAAAGATGACAAATCTATACGCCGTTGATAAAAACGTCGTAATTTCAACGTCAATGATCTAAAACGTCATATAAGTTTTTATCAAGCGTCATAAAAAATACTTCTAAAATGAAAAATAATTGGGATACATTGATCATTTTGGCGGCATATGGCTTTTAAAAGATGTACAATTCAGAATACGCTAAAAAGTAAAAACTGAAAATTTTGTCAGTAAGCCCGGTTTTCGCATGGCGCGGCTCATATATAGATATTAAAGGTTAACAACGAACTTTACGAAGTGAAAGACGTGCCTTTTAAATATCTGTTAATGTGATAGAAATCGGTACCTTACTATTCCATTTGATGTTTAATATTTCTGAAAATACACCAGTCCGGGTCTCGGTACCGTTTACTGGATGTAAGAGTACCTTGCGCCTATTGTACAGCACTAGATTTGTAACCTAGTCCTCGCCGGAAAAAGTCGTCGTTATCGAGGGTCCCTGAATTGTTGCTCAAATTTCCCATTATCGAGTATTTTTAGACGTTCAACACGTCGACATTTATAATGTTACATTTAAACCGACTTTGTATACGTCCACAGTGAAGTACACATCATGGTATGCTTGCTATGCTTCTTACTTGTGGACAAAATCGGATTTTTATCTTTCTTCATCAGAAAATTCAATTGACATATTTTACAACGGCCATTTTTGTTGGAGAGAGATGCTGCGGCCCGATTGGCTAAAAATCGCAAAAGGCAAATATTACAAATGTATGATTTAAATTATTTTTTTTAAGTTACAGTGTATACTGATATTTAAGTTTATTTTTAATATATTTTATTAATCATTTTAATACTAAATAGTATTTAATAATACACCCAGTTACAGTTTACCATATATGGTCATTGTGGTTGTTGTTGTAGATTTAAGAGTAAACAAACCGGGGTCTCATTGACTGCAAGTGCAAGCTAAAATGCGCTATTTTCATATTGCTACCTACTGTATATTTTTGCATTTTTTACTTTAAATTATTTCCACTATTTGAAATCTACATTCCTTTGTGCTAAACAAAACAGAGAATTATATCGACTACAGTGTACAGTACTACGTAAGTTTATCGGCTAACTTTCGAGGTTGTGTCAACGCATGGTATACTGTGGGTGGGGTATTGATCTGGGAACGTTTCCGTCACAGCAGTTGACGAGCCATAATAATTTGATTTGTGTATCGATTTGATAAATATACTGTTTAGGGGTATTTTATGCAGCGGATCTAACATGTTTGGTGATTGTTATGGTATTTATTAATAGACTACTAACTTTATAAGAAACTACGCTAAGCCGAGTTTCTTATGCAATCAGTAAATCATAATGAGTTTAATATTAAATATCATGTTAAGTAATCAGTTATTTAAGATCCTATTTATTGTATAATATAATCATAGAAACATACTGAAGCTGTACTGATCAATTAACTGAATGTTTTCTGTAGCCCAGTTTCTTACACTAACTAGTACATATTGATCTGTATCGAAAGGGGGTTGGGGGAGGAGAAGAATCTGAAAATCCGAACTGAATATTTACAAAAAAATTAGTACCATAACCTGGTCTGGTGCCAGATCATCACCATACTAGAATCATTAGAATCACTTAGCCACACTCCCTAAAAGTAATAGGATTAGTAATAATCTTTCTACCTTTATAATGGGTGACATCTCTGAAACAACAATAAAGCCGAAAATGAACTGTACCGGAGGGCCACATTAGGGAGATTCTGGCAAGGATGAATACCATCGTTAAAGTTACCCTATGCATGCTCTTGACTAGCCGCCCACTCCAGACAACAAATTGCCGATACAATGGTTCAGAAATATGATAGAAATCAATTTTTAGTACTCCTCTTTCATCACATGCTGTACAATGTAACATACAAATGAATCCGAGATTCAGCTTGGATTTTACTTAGAAAACATCACTAGATGTTAATTTTCCTATCCCCTGTGACTCTAACAAACATTGCCGATCCAGATAAGGCACATGGACCCTTTCAACACTAAATAACTGGAACAGATTTTGATATGTTAATTTACCGATCTAATTGTCACTAAATGATTTTCAGACTAGTCCATTATGAAAAGGGGTTGTTTTTTTCTTCTCCAAAACATATGAAAACAAGAAATGCGTCTGTCGAACGCGGATGCCACCTGCAGCATATTTGAGAAACTGTGACAAAGTGGTTAACCGAAAAGTGTGACGGACGGACAGACGGACGGACGGTCCAAACACTATATGCCACCCGTTTCTTCGAAACCCGGTGGCATAATTACATATATATCCTGATGAGTTGACTGGTCGCAAGCCGGCTCATCTGTATTTACACTATTTGCAAAATTCACTATAGAGGTATGTTATCTTGACAGGATTATGCTTGTTACAATAACATTGCTATAAACTTCAACCAATTATATCAACTGCCATCCATCACATTGCACACTGGCCTCCTAAATTGACAATATGTAACACAGTCCTGCAGAGGACCATCTGAGCAGATGGGTATGAAGCTAGAGCTTCGTTGTAATTACATATTTAATATAGCATGAAGTGCATGTACATACCATATTTATTCTAGTAAACATCCCATGTATGTTTACTAGAATCAAATCAAAAACAATTCAGCAGAGCTGCAGATAAGCTGCGTATTTGCATAAATACCCAATTAAAATTGCCAAAAACCCAATTGAAATCAGAAGTAGCGAGTATCAAAAAGCAATAACAAATTTGTGGTACCTTTATCATGCTACAGAAAACAATAAAGACCACAAATATAGCATATTTTTCTTATTTTCCATGAAAACACATCTTGGTATTTCATTAGTAATGAAATGCCAAGACATGTTTTCATTTCGTGTTTCCTTCGACCAATCAAATCATGTTCTCAGACACACCCTCTGAATCGCGAGACAATCACCTTCACTACAGCCTACTTCCAGAAATTAATTTGCCTATATGTGTACCATATTTTAATCCCGATTGGCTTTGTTTGTTTTAGGAAAAATTGTGTGTGAAATGTAAGGAAATGTTTATTTAACCAGGTGAGCTGATTATCTTGAAATAATGCACTCGTGATTGGGTCCTACTGCTAAATAAACTTGGTTCGCTAAGCTCACTCGTTTATTTAGCGTAAGGACACACTCACTCACGCATTATTTCACGATAATCAGTTTACCTGGTTAAATAAACGATATGTGTTGCATACTAGAATTTGTAAATATTGAACAGTAATGATTTGCTGGTGGTTGATCTCAGTACAAGCTCTGAATAAAAGGATGGGTTAAACAACTACTGTCTGTTTTGTGTAAACCTGTTCATTTCTGAGGGCTACATGAACACTGAAAAAAAATTAGTTTTTTTTTTGCTTATATTTCTTTTCAGCAACATTTCAGCAAGAGTCAACCATTGACTTTACTATAAAAAAAAAATCCTTAATACCCTCCCGTAATTTAACATTGGCTAAAATGTTGAATATCGGAAAAAAACATCATGTAAAAGAATGCTCATTTATTAATTTTGCCAAATATTAATAATCGTGAAATAATATTATTTTTTCAATATATAGGGTAGGTGAAATAAATTGTTTGGTTTTGTCAAACAGATCGTAGTACCCGTCATCTGGGTGGTGCAAATTTTCGATGTAACCGCTTGGTCAAGTTGCATTCGTCACAACAAATCCGGTCCATATCAACATTATTAACTTGGTTACATTTAGCACACAAGCTGATGTCTAGTTACTTCTGGTACTGTGTGGGCATTTTTGGTGCTGAAACATGAACCTCTTTCCTGTGTTCCATCTTCTTTTTGATATTCATAGAATCCATTATATCTCTGGTGAATTGCGTGAGGAAGACAAGCACTGGTGTTTTTTTCAATATGACATGAAACAAGTCAGTTAGTACACAAACTTTCACCACAATATTATCCATGCACAATTGAACATTATCATTTATATTGTCATGGTTGAATCTGGTATATGTATTCAAGTTTAATATCACTGAAGCGAGAAGTTAAACATTGATACATGTATGCTGCTTAGTATCACTTTCTAAAGTGTCCAACTCCTGATATTCAACCACTATTTCTCTTACTGCCTCATCTACTTCTCATCAGTTGGCACGTCACTGTCTTGTTCATCATTTACTTTACATGTGTCACTTTCTGGCCTGAAAATATAATAATTAAAAGTGTATTATTATAACAGTAGATATCTGAGTATTTGCCAAGGTCATGTTAATGGCAGCATGAGTATGTTCCAAATGCTTAGATGTATCAAGTGTGCAAATAATGAAGGAATCCATCATGTAATATTAAAGCTGGGGTCCCATATGCCAGGTTATAATATAGCGATACAGATATTTCTGTATATTGAATATTCTGTAGATATGTTTGTTTGGTGTGTTGGGGTTTAACGGCCTATCAACAGCTAAGGTCATTTAAGACCGGATCAATGGGTTTAGTACTAAATCCCATATATTACCTGTACAAGTACATGTACAAATGGGGGAAAATCCCTAAATCAGAACTGAATATTTACAATAAAAATTATATATATTCAGCCCTGAAATCAAAATAATCCTGATCTGATGCCAGGTCCTCGCCACACCAGAATCACTTGGCCCCCTCCCAAAAGCAGTAGGATCAGTAATAATCTTACTAATTTTATAATGGGCAATAACCCAATTCAACTCCCAGGTAATTCTGTAGATATGACATTTTCCGGCAAAATAAACATTAATTCACCATTGCCCCACGTATTGATTGGCATTATTATACATTTTATATCAGATGTAAATTTCCACACTAATATCAGGGGCAATAACTGTGTTTCCTTAAAATGCTAACAGACATTACAGTATTTAATATTTATTCTCTGTATGTATTTACTTTATAATCTGTCGAAAATATTATTTTTTCAAGCGACACATTTAATTAGTATAAATAATTAAAAAATATCATGCCACATTTGCATATGAAAATAGCCTGATACTAACAGCAAAATAAATATTACTAAATGATTATATCTGTATAGAGGTTACTCGTAATTTTTAGAACTGGTAGAATAGCGACACAATTATACACTTATTTAATCCTATAAGAACATTTTGTGCATACCATGTGAAGATCAAAAAGGCCATGGTCACGTTAATGGGGGCATAAGTGTGTTCAAAATGCTCACATGTATCAAGTAATATTAAAGTTATATATGATGATGAAGAAACTGGTACAACGTGTTTCTGCAACATGAGTGTGTTCAAAATGCTTAGATGTATCCAGCGTCCAATTATTGAAGCAATCCGTAAAGAACTAAATATATCATGATAAAGAACTTGTACAAACGTTTTGACATTGCGACGACTATAGTAGCGCCTTCTGCTAAAGCAGGGGCGACAAAAATCATGGGCTGTTGCATTTACAGTGGTACGCAAAACATTTTTCCGGCTTAAAGTGTCGAGTCCAAAGGAATCCTCACAAGCTTTAAACGGTTTCACAAACTTTAAACAGACCAAATGATTTACAGTAAACTTAACAGCCCATCGTTGTATTACTTACGATAATTTAAAGCTGGGGTCTCATATGTTCGGCTTTCATCGGTATAACTACATATGAATAACAAGGCTTATAACTTTGGTCGGACACGGCCTCATATCATAACAAAATAAAATGTTTAAACTTGTAATTGCCTATGCATTCTATGTATTTCTGCAGGATAATGATAATTCTTAAATGAACATATGAACTTTCCACTACAATTTTTACATTAGAGCCCTAAACACATTATTTCAGTTGTTATGATACGAGGTAGTGTCAGACTTAGGATAATCGGCTGTAATTTGATATTCTTTGCATAATTATGTTCCAACTATGCTATTTCAGCAAGATAACAATACTTCTTAAATGAAAAGGTGTATTTTCCGCCAAAATATTTACATTATCGTTAATAAAATCGCGAAATTTGGTATGATACGAGGTCGTGTCCGACCGAAGTTATGAGCCTTGTTTTTCATACATGTATGTAGTTATACCGATGAAAGCTGAAATACGCCAAATGCCTGTGCCATATGTTAGGCAGTCCATTTTATTTATAGGAATTAAATAAGTGTATAATAGTGTAACTATTCCACCAGTTTGAACATGACGAGTGCCGTCTATTCAGGCATAATCATTTGGTAATCTTGACTAAGAGTGACGCGTGTTTGTATAATGTATATGGTTATTTTGCTATGCTAATGAGGCAGGACATTTCAAAACGTTGATTTGCACAACTATTAGCCATATGTTATGCATGATTCGCTTTGTTTTATAAAGTATCATGTGTGACATGCATACAAAAATGTTGATTTAACTAGATGAGATTATTATCTAGAAATAATGCCCTTGTGATTGCGTTCTACCGTTAAAGAAACTGGGTTCGATACGCTCACTCGTTTGTTTTGCGTAAGGATAAAATCATTGGTGCATTATTTCACGATAATCAACTCACCTGGTTAAATTAGCGGTATGTCATTCATGATTGCAATATTTATGGGAATGATTGTGGTGTGACTGGTGTGGGTCATAAACATTCTGAGAGGGAGAGAATGAGATGATTGGCAATGACAATTGTAAGGAATGTGGGTGAGATCTGCCAGAACAAAATGTGGTCTAATCACCGTGGGTTATTCAGAAAAAAATAAAGTGGGGTGGTTGTGATGTAACTGCACATATTCCGCTTTATATGCAAAGGTTGCTCTATATCTTATGTAGTGCAATGTAATTAGAGTAGCTTAGAAAATCTCGGCTTTACCGATGTGTTTTACTATTTCATGTGTCTTTTATATTTTCTGTATCCGTGAGCTGAGATTTTCTAAGCTATTAATATAGTTATTTACTCAGAACAAGATGTGATGTACCCGCTACTAATCCACAATGAAGGTCACATCACAATATAGAGATAGATAGCCGTGCCAGACTGCGAAAGAAGAAAAAATGTTTTCTTTGTGTGTGCGTCACACTGTGTGTGTGTGTGTGGAATGTGTGTGTCATCAGTAAATTGAATAAAGGGGGCGTTTCCTTATGTAAATGATGTTGCTTTTATGATGTGGGGGCTGGGAGATGGGCGGTAGTTATATTCAGATAACTGCACCAATGATATAATAATCTTGCCATGCTTACCGAATCATAACCACACAACCAGTCAACACAGCCTCAGTCACAGCAGGCGGTGCCTGTAGTGCAGGTCAGTGCGGCCTTCTTCCCTTCTTTTCCCGCTCATGAAAGATGTGTGTAGCAGAAAATGGTTTTCCGCTGACCGCCGACATAAATGTTATGACCAGTCGCGGCAGCAAACGCTTCCAATTATCGTAAATTCATTACATTTTAACTTGTGATGTTCCCGCGATCTAGCAACATATACGGCTCAGTTGATTTACAATTTCAAACTCCCGGTTTACTCCGTGGGTCGGGCGCGAGTGTTACCGATACATATTAATTTTAAAAATTAAAAATTGTATTTATTTTTTACTTGGTTTCAGCCAAATACATTTTTATATTGCATCTTTGTTACAATTTATTTCTAGAACGGACTCTAATACGCAATCCGCTACGAACAACACAACACTTGCTTACTTGATTTGAGGATATTCCATCTCAAATCGTGGATGTCAGTAAAACAAGTGTACCATACGCTGCGATCCGGTCGCTCATCAACAGCAGCCAACCAGAACACGACTCGCAATTCACTGCGGATTGGTCGCCATGCCAGCAGTAAACATATTCTATTTTTGTAAATCAGGGCAAATCAGGGACGACTTTTTTTTAGGCCTGATGGGTTGACAAAACTTACCTGTATTGCAAGCACAGGGCATTTTTTAACACGGTAAACGACTCTGTGACGCTCATTGATGTATTTTTAACAATAATCAACGTCAATTGTTACAGTAAGGTGACGATTTCTATAATTTCAACGGATTTGAAAAGCATGTTGATTTACCTGTTGTGCACCTTGTATCTATACACGTATACAACAGACTATCATATTAGTTGTTCCCATCACCTGTGGTCCATACTAACTTGACATTGAACATTCATTTTGTGTAAAAACTCATTTGTAAATATGTTTTCATTGTAACTGTATACCTTGTTGTCTCTTTCTACAACGTGCTTGGTGTTCCAACCTAGCAATAAACTCATCTCGGTGTCACCCTGGCGTGACAATCTCTCCTGTTACTGTGACCTACTGGCGCGAGGTGGCGCTGTGGAAATAACCGCTATGAGGTAGCAGTAGGACAGCTTACCTGATTAGTGGATACATGTTTCTTATATAATATCGTTTTCATTTACGGACATCGTTTATTTGTTGCATACTTTCTTCATTTTTGTCGTTTAATATATACATTAATCATTATTCGTTAGGGTTATGGTTAAAGTTAACCATAGCCCGTTATACTTGGATTATGTATACGTTGGTTGCAATCGTCGGCGATGACGATATGTGCGGAAGTCGATTGTAATTCACGGTAAAACAGACAGCCGAGCCAGAAAAAAATCAGGAATTAAATTTTAAATTGGTATTCTTTTTTACAAAATGCTGACATAATCTCCAACATTTCGTAAATTGATTTTGTAATGCTTTGCAGACATGCGTCACTTCAGCATACGTGTTTTGACAGTTGAACTTAATTCTTTATTTTGAGCTGCCATAATTAGTGGCACGCGTGTGTATCTACGTCAAACGGATGCCGCCGGATGTAATTAATAGTTCGGCATAGCAAACAACTAATCCGATGATTTGACCGCAGGCAAATAGGGAAGTGAATTTTGGGACAGGTGTATTCTGAAATCAACGAAGCCACACCTATTATATGCTGATTGGTTGAATCCATTTGTTACTGCCCCAACCAGTGACAGACGTGTTACCTATTTCAAACTGTTGCCCGCCGGATGTCAACAATAATGCGGCAGGTGTATATTGAAATCGCGAGGTCACACATATTCCAAGCCGATTGGTCGACAGTTTGACAGACATGGAAGAATGTACATTAGGATGCTTTCTACAGTTCCAAACATCCAATCTTGATGTCTTTACTTTTACACATGCATGATTGTTATATTGCATGACTAAAATTGTGTAACTTGAATGTCCCCACGCTTATTTTCCGCAATAGATAAAGGAAATACTTTACTTTTTCGAGTACTCAAATATAACTAAATGACAGATTTTGTTCTTTGACAGATAAAAATAAATAATTATATATTCAATTTTCACGCGTACAGTATACATTACTGGAGAACATTATTTACTATTTCTAATCTATATGCCTACTGACTTGTTTCAAATAAATAGAACATGTTTGGACTTGATGTTGAAAACTAAAGATGTTTTACAGAAGATAATCGTTGTTTTGCTAAATTGGTGTTACGTTTATTAAACATAGTTTAGTCCTATATGTGGCTGTGACTGGAGAAATGAGGGTTGTGTGATTTGTGACCAGTGTAGGTCCTAATCAAATATCCCACTCCTGTAGTCGAAATACGATATATATTACTTGCTAGTGTGTTTTATTGATGGAATGACGAAAATTGCAGATCCTGATTGTGCGGATGCACAGGCTGATCTGGATCTGGATAAGTACAGCGGGTGTTGACACAATCTTCAAATAACATATGGCAATATGCCGCCACTGGCCCTGTCGTGCATCCGACCCCCATGGCAATTAGAGCGACTAATATTCCCGCCGCTGGCCGGTCATCCCGGGCATTTGGCATTCCTTAATTGACCCCATGTACAACATTGTTTCATTTTAAGTGGACAAAGGCCCACAAGAATGACGTTATGACAGTTTCACCAGCATAGCACCAGGTTCATCTATGCACCTGCCAGCACCGATACGTGTCTATTCTATTGCCCGCCTGGTCGCCGATTTAGCATTACATATAAGTACTATCGGGGGAAAATAGATTGTAACCTGACGATGTAAATATATACAGACTGGTATCATACAGCTGTTGAAAATTTCATATTATGTCCATGGTGTCACCCACTGTCGCATTTCAGTATGTAGTTTGTAACTAGGTCAGTCTTATATTTATACAGTACAGATAGGGTCCCATATATTCTATATCAGCGCTCTAATAAACGTTCTATGTAGTATGTTGAACTATTAAGTGCAATAATGGCATCATGCATACATTTCGGAAGTACTACGCATATGTTATATACCCACGTGACCACAAAGCGAAATAACTGTGGTAAGCAAAACAAGGGGAAGTTTGTCACGCAGTGATGGCTGAAAATGGAAAAACTGGCTATCCGGAAATCCGTAAAAGAACGGCACATAATGGTCGGATTACTGTGATATTTGTTTTATTTGATATATAAATGATGAATACTTTACTACTTACTTTTGCAGCCTTTGCTAATATAACGGTATATCAAAAAATGACACCCAAACTGCACAGTTTGATGAACTGCTTAAAGAGCAAACATCCTCAGGCGTAATTAAATGGGTCGATGTAAAGGAAAATTAAATTTACACTATTTCAGAGTTTTCAACAATAGTAACCACCTATTGTTAATCTATGATTCTTACCCTTTGGGATGGTACCGAAGTTTGGGCTCCACAGCGACTTAAGGACCATATAGAAACATTAAAAGAAAAATATCCTTCATACCATGTAAGACCACTAGGTTTGAAACTGTTACCGGGTTTCACATGGGCATATTAAAATACTCGACACATTGTCCACATTTCCCCAGTAACCGTGGGTTCGCTTTATTTACAGTTCCAAGTAAGTTCAACCAAGTTTAGTTGTGGCAGTTGAAATTATTATATGGAAATAGATATTACAAAAACCTGTGTATTTGTTATGTATATTCCCATCCAATCTATAACCAATGTCATCTGCCGTAAGCGTACTTATAGTGTAGTCGTACCTGTAGTTAGTGTAAAACGTAATACTTTTATGTAGCATACTGAACTGTTCTATTTCAATACTTATCGGCTGCACTATTGTTATCCTATCACGTGACTAACACTGGAACGCATGTTGTATGCGCACGCAACACGACGCACTTTTTCTTTCGACGCCATTCTCTTCACATCGCCATTGTACATTTAAAATATATTAAAATAATTGTCTGGTAAATATTGTATTTACAGTTCTGCCCATTCCACTGTGACTAGTGACATCGCTCCAGATAGAGAACAATCACAAACACTTTACCGGCCTTTATGGGGAGGTTTCCCAGAGTACAGGGGAAATAAGAGCCAGACCGGCCACATTGGCTCCCAACGTAACTATCTGGACCCGATTGGACACTAAACACATTCTCCTGTCTATGATCGGACCCGAGGTGGTGACATACAAATGTGTAGTCATTGGACAATAAAGGACGCCTGTGCTGGGTCAGACATTGAGGTTCCATGAACCGACAGCGAGCGGACATCACATTTGTCAAATCAGCTGTTTATTACGCTAAAAATAGTCTACGTCGCTCGGCCGTGTAGTGGGACATTTATGTAAAACACCATCGTCAACATTGCCGTGGCTGAATCGACCAATCGGCACAGGAATTCCCGACTACCGGTGAACCGCTTGAGTAATTCCGGACTACTGTACATGTGTGAAGGATATTTTATACGCGTGATAACATGGGCCCATGAACTATATTCTCTGGAACTCCGCAGCATATAGTCGCGAGCTAAGAGGATACCATCCGCGCACTTATAATTGGAATTGGATATGTTTCGATTTAAATCGAAATTGACGGACTGACAGCAATTTTAACTTGCTGTATAAACTGAGACACGCGCACCTGCAACTATACTCGTGTTGGATGAACAGATATCTATAAATAGACGAGGCATTCCCTGGTATTTCGGTAGGGACGTGTTTGTAAACATTGACTTGGTATTCATGTATCAGTGTATTGTGTCTTAGGGACAAGAACACTGATTTTTGACTTGAATGAGTTCCAACACCGTGACGATTGCTGTCTATTCTAGTTGCAATTATTCATGTGCAACTGCAAAATTTAGCCAGTCTTTTGAACTTCATGTAAACAGTGTATGTAAACAGTGGTTACATGCTGTGGTTTCCATTTTGCATTTATGTTCTGCTTGGTTAGCTGTACATTTCAGCAGGTGCTCACTGTAGTGGAATATCAGAAAAGTCAGATTTCAAGTGATTTGGTGGTGACATTCATTGGACAATTCACTAGACAGGACCCCGGCCTCAAGCGACCTTGGCTGTAATGTTGATCATAGGCCGTTAAACACCAATCAATCAATCACTAGCTAGGACAATTGACAGTTTATATTATGTGGTGGTATATTACAAATGAGTCAATATTATCATGACATGTTGAAATGAATTCATGACTTTGCAGGAACAAAACACACCCTTGTAAACAATATTGGATGTACACTGGTTGCGTGATAACACGGATTCATTTTAGTAAACATGATTGACCAGCTTTGGTGGCTTTGATAATTGCTGTAAGCAGTGTGTTTTGTTGCAGTTAATAATTTGTCGGAAATAAATAAATAGCCTGTTTCATTGCACTAAATAACCTAATTTCACTTTCCCCATTGCATGGCACTATATAACATACCCCACCCCCAACGGATCTAACATGCGCATTACAGTGAAGAGTACATTACGAAGTACTAGGAAGGCAAGTTAGTAGCAGTCAATATATCAACCAGAATTATTTGGCCAATGATAGCGTATGACAACCGTAACTAATCATATTCCACAACGCAATTGAATATCGATCCATACTTAATGTAGACATAAAATATTTTTTTATTTTCCCGGCATAATGTAAAATATTTTTGTTATTATTGAACTATTCTTGCAAAAATATTTTGGTAAGAATACTTTTGCAAGAATAATTCAATACTTTTGTTGTGAAATCTCCGGCTTTATGAAATATTTGGCATTCCATCGGTTTGTATTTGAAAAAATGTTGACTTAAAAATTGTAAGTTTTGTCACTGAACTTCCATGAGTGTAAATGACACTGACAGTACAATTGCAAACTTGTATTGGCCAGTTTTGATTCTTCGCACAGTGTGACTCACTACAGGGGAATTGTAGGGCTGCTTGTTTGTAATGCTAGTGGTTGCAATTAATAACTGGACACAGAAATATTTAGTAGTACTCTACGGAGGCTCATGACTAAATGGTGAATTATTACAAACGAAGAGGTTAGTTATGGTTAAAACCAGGGTTTTTCCAAATATAAATTGATTTCACCATGGTAAACTAGTTGAACCGGATGAAACAGGTCTAAAAGAAAATAAAAATAAAAAGAGAAACAGCGAGTGGTGAGTGATGACATCAATATTTCTATGATATATGTATGGATACATTATAGCATAGCAATATTGTTTTCATTTAGTTCTCCTACAAGAAAAAATTTAATTCATATTTTGGAATACGCGTTGTTTGAGGATGTTAATATTTGTTATGATATATGTATAAATACATATAGCATAACAATAGTAATTCCAATCCTGGAAGAGGCTCGTCGCTGAATTGATCATCAAACAGCTCGTGGTTTGCCCCTTTTGTAAGTGATATTGATTTGACCCCCACAGGGCAAGTGATGTCGATTAACCCCAGACATGGCAAGTAATATTAATTGACCCCCCCACCCCCCCCCCCCCGACAGGGCAAGTGATATTGATTGACCCCGAACAGGGCAAGTAATGTTGATTGACCCCGACAGGGCAAGTGATATTGATTAACCCCCGACAGGGCAAGTGATGTTGATTAACCCCCGACAGGGCAAATGATATTGATTGACCCCCGACAGGGCAAATTATTTTGATTATTACCCCCGACAGGGCAAGTGATATTGATTGACCCCCGACAGGGCAAGTGATATTGATTAACCCCCGACAGGGCAAGTGATGTTGATTAACCCCCGACAGGGCAAGTGATATTGATTGACCCCCACAGGGCAAGTGATGTTGATTGACCCCGAACAGGGTAAGTGATGTTGATTGACCTCGAACAGGGCAAGTGATATTGATTGACCCCCGACAGGGCAAGTGATATTGATTGACCCCGAACAGGGCAAGTGATGTTGATTAACCCCCGACAGGGCAAGTGATGTTGATTGACCCCGAACAGGGCAAGTGATATTAATTGACCCCCGACAGGGCAAGTGATGTTGATTGACCTCGAACAGGGCAAGTGATATTGATTGACCCCCGACAGGGCAAGTGATATTGATTGACCCCAAAACAGGGCAAGTGATGTTGATTGACCACACGGGCAATGTGATTGTTGATTGGACCCCCACAGGGCAAGTGTTGTTGATTGACCCGAACAGGGCAAGTGATGTTGATTGACCCCCCCGACAGGGCAAGTGATATTGATTGGACCACCCCTTCACAGGGCAAGGTGATGTTGATTGACCCGCCACGGGAGGGCAAGTGAAATTGATTGACCCCCCCCCCCCCCCCCCCACCCCCCCCCCCCCCCCCCCCGACAGGGCAAGTGATATTGATCCCCCCACACAGGGCAAGTGATGTTGATTGACCCTGAACAGGGCAAGTGATATTAATTGACCCCCGACAGGGCAAGTGATGTTGATTGACCTCGAACAGGGCAAGTGATATTGATTGACCCCCGACAGGGCAAGTGATATTGATTGACCCCAAACAGGGCAAGTGATGTTGATTGACCCCCCACAGGGCAAGTGATGTTGATTGACCCCCACAGGGCAAGTGATGTTGATTGACCCCGAACAGGGCAAGTGATGTTGATTGACCCCCCGACAGGGCAAGTGATATTGATTGACCACCCCACAGGGCAAGTGATGTTGATTGACCCGCCACAGGGCAAGTGTAAATTGATTGACCCCCCCCCCCCCGACAGGGAGCAAGTGATATTGATCCCCCCACACAAAGGGCAAGATGATGTTGATGACCCTGAACAGGGCAAGTGATGTTGATGACCCCCCCACCGACAGGGCAAGTGATATTGATTGACCCCCCCCACATGGCAAGTGATGTTGATTAACCCCCGACAGGGCAAGTGATATTGATTGACCCCCACAGGGTGGGCAAGTGATGTTGATTGACCCCGAACACGGGCAAGTGATGTTGATTTAACCCCCCCCCCCCCCCCCCCCCACACAAGGGCAAGTGATGTTGATTGTCCCCTCACAGGGCAAGTGATATTGATTGACCCCAGACAGGGCAAGTGATGTTGATTGACCCCGAACAGGGCAAGTGATGTTGATTGACCCCCCACAGGACAAGTGATGTTGATTGACCACGAAGAGGACAAGTGATGTTGATTAACCCCCGACAGGGCAAGTGATATTGATTGACCCGCACAAGCGGAGCTATTGATCTTGATTGAGCAGGTGTACTTGATTGACCTGCCTACTGATTGTTTGATTCACCACATTATATGTTGCATAGACCACCAGAGCAAACAATATAGAAGCTCACACCAGGGTGGCTGGATTGGTGTTGATTTGTTGACTCCACCCGCTACAGACCCCGAATGAATGCAAACCTTGACGACGTTGCTTTGCAATAATAAGTTACTGTAGTGTAAGTCAATGTCATCTTTAGTACTTACCCGCATACCCCACCCACTTCTCACCATACTTACCCCGCGTATTCGCCAATCACGAGATTGGTATGCGACGAAATTCGACGAGAGCAACTAAATTGTCAAGCCACTTTGGTGCAGCAGCTTGATGCTAATTTAGTACTTACCCGCATACCCCACCCACTTAATACCATAATTACCGTGGTACTTGCCAATCACGAGATTGGTTTGCAACGAAATTCGACGAGAGCAACTTAGTCAAGAACTTAATTGTATTAAATTCTCAAGCCACTTTAGTGCAGCTGATTGATGCTAATTTAGTACTTACCCACATACCCCACCCACTTCATACCATACTTACCCCGCGTACTTGACAATCACGAGATTGGTTTGCGACGAAATTCGACGAGAGCAGTCTAGTTACGAATTTAGTTGTACTAAATTGTCAAGCCACTTTAGTGCAGCAGCTTGATGCTAATTTAGTACTTACCCGCATACCCTACCCACTTAATACCATACTTACCGTGGTACTTGCCAATCACGAGATTGGTTTGCAACGAAATTCGACGAGAGCAGCCTAGTCAATAATTTAGTTATACTAAACTGTCAAGCCACTTTAGTGCAGCAGCTTGATGCTAATTTAGTACTTACCCGCATACCCCACCCACTTAATACCATACTTACCGTGGTACTTGCCAATCACGAGATTGGTTTGCAACGAAATTCGACGAGAGCAACTTAGTCAAGAATTTAGTTGTACTAAATTCTCAAGTCACTTTAGTGCAGCAGCTTGATGCTAATTTAGTACCTACCCGCATACCCCACCCACTTCATACCATACATTCCCCGCGTACTTGCCAATCACGAGATTGGTTTACGACGAAATTCGACGAGAGCAGCCTAGTCAAGAATTTAGTTGTACTAAATTGTCAAGCCACTTTAGTGCAGCAGCTTGATGCCAATTTAGTACTTACCCGCATACCCCGCCCACTTCATACCATACTTACCCCGCGTTCGTCATTCACTGCCTACTATATTTACCCCGCGTATCCAACCCCATTTATACTGTACTTACCCCGCATACCCCACCCACTTTATGCCATACGAACCCAGCGTACCCTACCAAGTTAATACCATACTTACTCTGCATATGACATATGAAGTTGTGTAGTCCAGTGATTTAGTACTGACTTACTCGGCATACCACATAGAACTGAGGATTACCTTATGGTAATTAGTGTAGTAGGTTAGAGAAAAAAAATCAACAACAAAAACAACAACAACATTGCTACAGTAGCCACAATAGCTACTTATACAGTAGGGGAGTATACTTAGTACATAGCGCTAGTAGTACGTACGGAAACAGTAACAACACACATAATGGCGAAAATTGGAGATCGCGAATTGAAAAAGCTCAGGGAGGAGAAGTTACACATGTCAACTACCAGTATGGATGAAAGGGAACTGAGAAGAATGAATAGAGATATGAGACGAGATGCAGCATTGACGACAGAGGAGGTGCTGGTTGGACGTCAACTTCCTGGTGGTGCCAAGAAAATAGTTGGTACCACAGGAGCTATGGGTCACCAAACACCTACCACACTGTCTGGTGTTTCTGGGGTTATAAGACCATCCAGCAAACACAGTCATTCTGTCTGTTTGGATTATACGGGTAATGCTGTATCATCAGATAGGGGTAATGGTAAACGGTTGTCAACACCATCCATACCTTCTTGAGGGGACCAACTGATTTCACAGAACAATAGTGTTGGTGTCAAGTCGTTGGATGACTCCCTATCTAGCAGGGACAACATGAGTGTGAAATCGCATACACCCATGCATTCCACAGAAAAGAAAACGACACTGGTCGACTGTCCTAGTTTTCTCGATAAATGTGAATACCAAGTATTTACATCAGAGGAAACAAAACCGAAAAGGCCTACATTGCCTGATAATCAGTCACATGTAGAGAGAACTGCGAAATAGAAAGTATTACTCCAACAGAAGTACTCAGAAATGGAGAGGATAGCAATAGATAGAGTGTCGTTACTTAGGAAAAGAGAACAGGAAATGGAAATAGAAAGACAAAGGCTAATACAAGAGGAACAAAGCAGAATTCATCATTTGGAAGCCATCGAGTTTAGATATGAAAAGATGGAGGAAGAGTTGACAAGGGATCGCATGATAGTACAATAAAAAGAAAACCAGTTAGATATTGAACAACAGAGGATGGTCGAAGAGAGAATTCGAACTCGACAGTTACAAGAGAACGAGCTGAGGTATAGCCAGATACAAGAATAAAGACGAAGAGAGAGTAGGCTGGAGGAGATCAATGTGGAAGAGTGTAGACTGAAGAATAGTCTAAGGGAGAAAGCGATAGTAGAGCAGGAGCAGAGAGATATAATTCAGAATTCCCATAGTAGCGCAGATGAGAGAGAAAGAAATTAGGATTATGATTGATAGACTGCGTTACCACGAGACAGAGGGATGTGCACACAATTCATTGCTTTGGGAGAAAGCAGTAGAATGGGAAGCAGCGAAACAACCAGAACGAGATAGACTCACAATACTGTATGAAGCAGAGCAGAGATTAGCAAGAGCAATAGAGGTTGGAAATGAAGAAGAAAGAACAGAGACAGCAAACAAAAATACATGACTATAACATCACCAGTTCTCTCAACCCAGTCCCCGACAAACAGCATGAGAAGATATACCTGTAACCAACATTGACCACGTTTTCCGGGATGGAACCCGTCCCAAAGACTGAAAGTGGATTTGATATATGGCTTCTAGAGGTAGAATGCTTGATGCGCACATATCCAGACGAGTTAGTCACACAAGCTATTCGACACTCACTTCGCGGAGAAGCTAACCGAGTGCTTTTGCCTGTAGGCCCTCTAGCCAAAGCCCAAGAGATAATCGATAAAATAGAGAGTATATTTGGAAATGTGGTCAGTGGTCAGTCTGTACTACAGCAATTTTATAGTGCAAGGCAAGCGGAGAATGAGACCGTCACATCTTGGCGCCTGCGCCTAAAACAGATTCTGCAAAGGGCGATAACCAAAGGTCAGATAAACGCGGTGCAGAAAAATGAAATGTTGAGAATTAAGTTGTGGAGGGGCTTGTGGAGTGATGAACTGAGAAATGCGACAAGAATGTACTTCGAAACAGAATTAGATTTTGAGGTCTTAAGAAGGAAAATAAGGTCTGAAGAGTTAGAGATAGAGAATCACCGGAAAGAGACACAACGTGGGGAAAAACAGAGTATCGGGAAAGAAATAGAGGAACAATGCATGAAACCCAGATACAGTTGAACAAGGACAGACAAATGTTTGCGGATCTACTTACTTGGATGGAAAGCATGGAAAAGAAAATGGACGAAATGAACAAATCAAGAAACAAAGGGTGGCCATACAAAAAGAAGAACAAACAACAGTCCGTAGAAAGAGAAAATACAGAGAAAAGTCAAGGGAGAGAACCAGAACATCAACCACAGAATGAAGCCGATTCTTTAAACTAAGAGGTGCCTCCATCGCAGGGCAGATGGCAGGCAAACCATCTGAGGAAAGCTCTAACACACATCTACTCGATAGATTGATTGGCTCTACCAATGAGAGTCGGATATGGATTGAAGGAGTAAAGATGAAAGCACTCATTGATTCGGGCTCTATGGTTAGCACGATAAGTGTTGATTCCTTCAACCAACTTACACCATGTCCAGTTCTACATAACATAGACCAACTGGGATTGAAAGTTGAAGGAGCGAATGGACAAACACTGCCATACATGGGATACATAGAAGTGGAAGTGAAAACTCCTTTCATGAATGACCATCCTATGTGTGTACCTGTGCTAGTGGTATCAATGACCGAATATAATAGAGAGGTACCAGTCATAGTGGGTACTAACATTGTAAGGTTGTGTAAGTTCAGCACCTCCGAAGATCAAGATGATATTCCAGAACAATGTGCCTTGGCTTTTGAAGCGTAGTGCGAACGACACACAAACTTTGTTTGAAATCTATGGAAACACGAACCATAATTGGATTCGTCAGGAAAACCAAACAGGTAGAAGCCGCCGTCACCGAGAGGTGCTCCCAGGAATACAGCTCGAATGTTGTTCGTGCGTGCCCGCGCGTAGTCAGCTTAAATAACCCTGGAAAATCCGCAATAGTACCTTTGAAAGAGTGCAACCTCTCCGCAAAAACAGTTAGCATACCAGCCAATGCTATACTATGCGAACTTCAGGAAGTGAAAGTTGTTCGCAGTTGTTTTTTTCACCCTCGGGTTCAGACCACACACCTACGGTACACCTCTGCTGTATAGGCTGGCCCCCTGTGTTGGAGTCGGGTTTTTGAAACATCTACTTTTACAAACATAATGTGACACATTCAATACATCATTCAAGAAAGACAAGTTTCCCTTGTTCATTATGACACCAACGATTATCTGACAAAGACGTTCCATACATAAGAGTGGAGGAAATGAGGCTATGCAATGCTCTGTGCACTGATCAATGAGCAAGGTAGGCATAATAAAGTACTGACTACACCTCCGCGGACTGCGGACCAGCCTGACGGGCATAAAATATGGACCAGTATATTGCGGACCATTAGGGCAATAGGTGTATATTTCAGGACGGTGTGAGATACTTTCTGTTTTAACAACAGTGTTTGTTTATGAGTTATATGAAGGCAAGATATCGTGTCGTGCATGTAGTACTTGTATTAAATTAAATGGCATGTATGCATTAAATATAAAAGTATTGCTATTTTAGCTCACCTGAGCCAAAGGCTCAAGCGAGCTATTGTTACCGCTTTTCCTCCGTCCGTCCGTCCGTCCGTCCACAATTTGAAACGTCTTCTCCCGAACCGTTGGGCCAATGTAGATCATAACTTCACAGTGATGATATAGGTGGATGCCCGTCATATTTGTAAAATTGGAGGCCGTCACATAAACCAAGTTGGAAAAGTACTTCAAATTCTTAAAACAATCTCACGAACAGCCATACCGATTTCAACGAAACTTGGCAGGAATTATTGATAGTCAACGCTGTTTCAGATTTGTTAAAATGGTGGCCCCGGGGGTCAAAAAATGCACGGGGCATGAGGGGTCCAATTTCACATTTGACCGAATATGGTCATGTCATATATCAAATCGAAGCTATCGACAAGACAATCAATATGGAGCGTGTTTTTTCGAAATCGGATTATTCGTCATCATTTTATTAGAGATTTCAAACGTCTTCTCGTGAACCGCCGATATTGATCAAACTTCACAGTTATGGTCCATGGGTGAAGTAAGGGTGAAATTTCACATTTGACCGAATATGGTCATGCCATATATCAAATCGGAGGTATCGACAAGACAATCACTATGGAGCATGTTTTGTCGAAATTTGATGATGTCATCGAAGATGGCCGCCAAAAGGTCATCCCTTAGAGATTATAAACGTCTTCTCGTGAAACGCTTGGCCAATGCTGGTCAAACTTCATAGGGGTGACCTATGGGTGGGGAAATGTCAGATTTGTAAATTTGGAGGTTGTCGCATAATCAAAAATGGCAGCCATAGAAAAGTAGGTCAGATTCTTCAAAAACCTCACAAACCGCCTGAACAATTTAGATGAAACTTGACAGGAATGATCGATCATTACGCAAACATTGTATTAGCGAGCCAACCTCACCAAACCCCGGTTACCTATGTAAACAGCGGGTTTGATGAGGTTGCCGCGCAATAGGTAATGCGGTCAAATAGGTCACGATGCAGTGACTATTTTCAATCAATAACTTATGTTGTAAGCGATTGTAATGTGTATTTTCAATATTTATATTATTAAAATGTATCATATCGGTACCCCTTTAAGTAATATTTGTATATTTTAAATGTAATGATGTTGTCATGAAGCGCATGAATATAAGTATTAATTAATCCAGTTTATATTGAGGCAAATCACACAACCTAAAAACATATGAACCGGACTAAGTTTAAACAACGCTCGATTCCGTCCAATTCAGATTTCTCTGCAGAATGTTCAGACTAACTACATATTAAGTAATGTTGCTAAATAAGTGTTAACGGCTGGAACATGGTTATCACTAAAAGGAAGAAACCACAGTCGTATTATTGAAAAATATGATTTACCTGAGACCTCATGGAGGCCGCCATTAATCCAGTGTAAACAATAGACCGTGTGATCCCATTTCCTGAGTAGCCCCCGCTTAGTGAAACGATGTGCTAATCATGATATTATGTTCCCCAATAATTGGAAACGGTTTGAATTTCTCGGTAAAAACTACGAAAGTCATAAACAAATAACGATGCATATTTAACATTGGATACGCTTAAACGGTATTACTCTCTCATCGGATCGTCAGTTGTCGTCGATAGCGATTTAACGTACTGATCTGGTCTTAATTTATTGTCAACTTTCAACGCCATTTACAGAATATATGGCTAATTTTGGAAATAAATAACGGCAAATTACGATGACGTCTGCTCTGAAATATCTGTCAACATGTGGACGTAATTTAAAGAAATCGATTATATTTTAAGGCTACATCTGTGACTAATTACGAATGTATGTATGGTCTTTGGCTACACCCGACACATTACACAGATCTAGTTGTAAATACACGTCGCTTTGTGTGGGGAAAAAAAATCGATAATGCGTAGTTGTGTGTGACGAGGTGTTGATCTGATGACACCACACAGCTGTGACCCTTAGGCAATGTTTTGAAATTGACGTGTCGTTTTGATGTGTGCCGCAACACCCCACTGTCGGAGACAACATGACAATTAACGATATACTCTCGATTATACACAGATCTATTAGACGGCTGGTTATTTAAAATAAAGAGTAGTTCAGTACACCTTCGCCGATATTGTTTTTAGAAAATCAGTAATATTTTCCGGAAATGGTGTTGAAAAGTTGACCAAAATTTTATCACCGTATTTAGTTGTGCCGATATTGTTTTAAAAAAATCAGTAATTTTTTTCCGTAAATGGTGTTGAAAATTGACAAAATATATAGCCGCATTTCTCCGATATTCGTTTAGAAAATCACCAATATTTTCTGTAAATGGTGTTGACACAAAATGCAGCGTTCACGCGGAATTCAAATAAAATACAAAATAATAATTTAATAAATAGACGCCGATGGCTACTGTGTTTGCGGCCAGTGAATTCTGGTCGTGGTAGCCACAGGCGCAGTTCGAACAGTGTTGTGAGCAGATGGAGGACAATAACTGTCTGTATATATTACTTAAAGACAGACACTTTAATTGTTGGTAAGTTTCTATCAATTTATAGGTATTTTTATTAAAATCATAAAATTGTGAAAATATTAAAAAATATTAAAATCACAAAAATAATATATATGGAGAAATTTTTTTTTTACCACGTCGAGGTTTGAACCACCGACACTTCCGGGAATCGGTAATTAAATCATTGAAGTCGGCGACCTTAACCTCACGACTGTTGCGCCATTTACGACATCACAGTTATACAGAAGTGCTATCAGTATTACGCCACCATTTGAACGTAATAATTATTAAATTATTTGCAACTCCATCTACAACAATACCGTTACAGAGATACGCTATTGAAACAACATGTATTAGTACCCATAACATAACAAAATGTATCATTATATATCACAGGAGATAGCTTAAAACTATATATACTAATCATAAACAGAACAATCCGCTTGGCTCGTATGAAAATAGTTCGCATGATATTGATTATCTCCCTTGCCGAAAGTAGTTCAGTGATTTATTAATTCCAAATAAGACGTGTTTGCGTAATGATTGTCAATGCTCTTTCAGATGTGTTAAAATGATAACCCTAGAATCAAAAATGGGCCCGGCCCGAGGGGTCGAATTTCACAGTTTACCAAATATGGTCATGTTATATATCCAATCGAAGGTATTAAGGGAAAGATCGAACTGAAGCGGTTTATACGTCATCCAAGATGGCTGCCAAAAGGTCAAACCGGTATATTTTTTTCTTGGAGCTTTCAAAGAGGTTTTTCTTACTAACTGCTTTCCTGATGCTGGCCAAACTTCATAGTTATTGTCTTTCGGTGAAACATTTACAGAATTTTCAAATTGGAGATGGTCACATAAAGTTAGACAAACTCTTTAACTATTCACATTAATGACCAGACTGGCTTAGACAAAACATTGTAGGAATAACGAATGTATAAAGTTCTCTCAGATTTACTTGCATACTGTATATATATAATAACCAGGTGAGCGATATAGGGCCACAATGGCCCTCTTGTTTTTGTCCCGCCTGCTTTTTTCTGTCGTTGTCGTCCGAGTCGTCGTCGTCCGAAATGTCAAAAAGTTTGTACAAGCTTCGCCATCATGCTATAATTTCACGGATTGCTTAAATATTTGGACACTTGATACATGTGAGCATTCGGAAGACACTAATGCCGCCATTATCATGACCTTGACCTTTTTTACCTTCATATTTTTTAGGAAACCCTTAGGGCTTTTCCAGAATTTTTGGTATGGGGGGGGACGGGGTGGACGGTACCCGATTTAAATTTGGATGGGTGGTTGGATGTTCCAACAAATGAATTTTGTGCATGGTGGGGTTTTCCAAAAAATGAATTTTGTACATGGTGGGGTTTTCCTAAAATTGAATTGTGTGCATCGTGGGTCTATCTTCCTAGGGTGAAATAAATCAAGGTGGCTATTTAGCAGGTGAAATAAATAAAATAAATATGGGTTCAGAATAAATTTAAAAAAAAATGGAATGTTTTGGTCGTATTTGATTTAAATCGTCCCCGGATCCGAGTTGACATGGGCCGACTTGATGGCATCTTTTTTTTCGGAATTACGGTGGTTTAGCCACCTGTATGTTCGCTAACTGTACATTTTGCACCTCCTACACTTTCGTAGATATCGAAACCTCCTTAGGGAAAGGTGCGAAACCTCCAGGCGCGAAACTGCAAGGTAGCGAATCCTCCGTCAGCCTCTTTCTGTTTGCGCAAGCGCACTATCGTCAATGCAGCCATGTATAAGTGGACGTGCCGCGAGGTGGCGAATTGGGGCGAATCACTGTGTTACCACTTTGTACATCGACCAAATGACTCCGCAATATGCGACGAATCACTGTGTTGCTACTTTGTACATCGTGTGATTGAATGGAGTTGACCGTACATTCCATCGCGTTACTGTGCAATGATGGTCTACACTGATCATAATTTTATCAGATAACAATGTGACCCGCCCTGACTAAAATTTATAACAAGTATTCTCCCATCGCGTAATCCCACATCCTGCATAAAGCATGTTTGCTTCGCCTCCCAATGCAAACTGATGTATTGTAGAAACTGAAACTGAAAGTAATCCTAAGCGCAGGTCTGTTCACAGTAGCAAGTACATGTCGGCTATATGTTCGCATTCTTAAGGTGGCTCGTTAGGGACATTTCATTTTGTTTACTCGCCGCGAACGAACGTAAATTTTACGCCTCCAATGATTCGTTTTTTCCAGTTCTCAACCTTAAAATTAATTTCTGTGTCATGAAAGAACGATAATTAGCATTACAAGGCTTCGAAACGTAATATAATTGTAGTAAATGTAATGATGTTTTTTTCGCCGATGTGTGTTCATCTATGGGATGCTAATTTTCGTAAAACGAGATCACGACAGTACGATGACGATAGTACGATACTACGATGACGATAGTACGATACTACGATGACGATAGTACGATATAATATCGTAGTATCGTCATCGTACTATCGCGTTATCGTCATCGTGGTATCGTACTATCGCCATCGTGGCATCGTAGTATCGTCATCGTAGTATATTAGGTGGAAAATATTACGATGGCCTTAACGAAACACCGTACGCATGCATTTCGTCACATGTATGAGCAAAACAAACGCCGAGATAGTCACCCTAAGTCACAGACTGAAATATCGGGTTGCAGCCAAACTTATTTTCCAAAGGCGAGATCGCGAAAACACGAGACGATTCTCATGTTTTCTTGTTGAGAAATATATATATATATACATCCCCCCCCCCCCCTCCCCCCCCCCCGCTACATACGGGCCTGCCGTAACCTGTCGACTATCAGCTGATGCACATTGAACATGTCGCTATTGTGTATTATTTTGAGTTGGCTAACGGACGAGTTGGTCAAAGGGCGAAACGGAGGTCGGCCATATAATCAACGAATAATAACGGGACCGATACGCTTTCTAAAATTACTTCTAATGTAACCACCGAATGTCCGTAAGAAAAATATCTGTAAATCTTAGGTAAATCGTAGAAAATGACTTTCAACACTCCTCCAAGGAAATCGACCCGAACTTGCGTCTCAGACAACTCTTATCACGAATCGTGATAGGAGTTGTCTGAGACGCAAGTTCGTCGTATTGCTGATGCTTAAACTCTGATTTTAGGCACATTATGAAAACACAACATTTTAGAATAGTATACGTTTGAATATTGTCACCATGAAATTAGATGCATGTTGCCAAGAACATACCGGTACGTGCAGCACAATTTGGATGCATGGATTTATATGATGATGAACTGAAGTAGTATATAAGAGTCACAATGATACCATCACCTCTGGAAGGTACCAGCTACGCGCGGCACCTTCCACAGCATGATGGTATCATTTGTGACTCTTATATACTACTACAGCGAGACCATATATTTATGACATGAGAAGATACACCCTATTAGAGATAAAAATCCCTATGTTATACTCAGTATATATATAACATAATGGTTCTAGTTAAGTGTGCGTGGTTGAAGACAGGTAGTCACGAGAGATGTTTTCGCACCGGTATTTACGAATATTGCAAACATCACCGTGCATGGATGCGAAGAGGTTCCGTTTCACCTCGCCCATGTCGGCATTGTGGGGTAGGGACCAAAGCCGAGTCATTGCTATGTCCACCATGCGGTGGCACTCAGGCTACTCATCGAATGGCTAACAAGGGATTACGTGCTCGCAAGTATTATCGTTTAGTAATAATTCAAATCGGAAAGTCAGTTAGAAAGATAGAATCGATCTAATAAGTCACGGTGTTTCTACAGCATTAAAACACTGTAAAAAAAACATTATCAAACTAATTTTATAAAAGTGGAAAATTGAACAGAAAAAACAAGTACCAATATTATTAGAGAAAATGGATAATACAATACAATTTGAATTGCATATTTTTAATGACTGTGTTGAAGAAGTTTACGAAGCTTACGGGGGTTATAATCCTGTATATAAATTCTATAAAATGAGAACACTAGTTGATATCGAATACATGAAATACCAGCGTAATTTATTACGCTCCGATAAAAACGTTGCATTTAAAATATTATACCGGCAATTATGTCAACTATACAAGAGGCAAATACGAACATTAAGACAGATAATGCGTATGTTCGGATATGAAACTAAGGTGTATTATACAAAAAATTTAAAACCCAACGATTCGTTTACGAATGTACATTTCTACGATATCGCTTATAAAGATATTGAAAAATTATTATTGAAAAAAAACACAACTACTAATTAATTTATAGCCGAGTGTATTTTCCTTATCGAAGGTATGTAAACGGGCTATCTGAAATTATTTTTCATCAACCTCGAGCGGTCGGACTCGGAACGCCGTTGTCATGCAGTTGTTTACCATGACAACGGCCGGAGTTGTCTGCTCATTTTTTTTTTTTGTAAACTGGCAATTTATTTTTCATCAACCTCAAGCGGTCGGACTCCGAACGCCGTTGTCATGCAGTTGTTTACCATAGCGACCACATTTGTAGGGATAGAAATAAATAAATAAAAATGTTTAGCTCCAACCGCGGCGCGAACCCACGACCCTCGTCTCTATAGAGTATCGCCTTAACCCACACGACCATGTAGGCTGTTATGATAAACATTACCTAGTGTTGTACAATTATCGATTTACGACAATGTTTCAATTACACTGGTTATGAACCATGCGTAAATTGATAGCCGAGGTAAACATACAGTTATTTATAGCCGAGTGTATCAATTACACAGACGGTGTGTACAGTGTAATCCTCGACTGAATTTGTTATGCGATTACGGCGTAATTCTCAGTGAAAATCACATGTTGTATAGGTATGTAAATTTGTTTACTGCACCAATATAAGAAAATTAATTATTTCTTAAAAAATTATTTTATAAAATATCACAATGGTGCTGTAACATTTCTTCCGACTTTATCTCCAAGTTTTTCCCTAAATTTATCCCAATCAGTACACTCAATCTTGGGCATGGTGGCGCGCGCTTTGATTCTTATATCATTTTTTAATTGTTCATATCTCCCCATTTCTTCCACCACGGATTCAAACTCTAAATTTGATATTTTCTTATCGGCCAACGCTTTGGACACCATAACGTCGATGGTATTTTTCTTCGACCTGGCGAGAACAGATATTCTATCATGTTTTCTACATTTTTTCTCGAGTTTTCCATCCGACGCCCTAATTACCATACACAACAACCCAGAAACGGCCGACACTGCACATAAAATCCCCGCTACAGGAACCGTTATGGTGGATATAGTTGCAGCTGTCCCCGCCCCACACAACACAGAAACACTCGCCAGAGCCGTGCTAGATGCTTCAGCCATGTTTACCGCGCGTCTATATTTTTTAGCGTTTCTTTTTCTATTTGTATATTCTATAACTAAAATATCCTGCATAGCGACGATATTATTCAACCTAAAATCTGAACTTCTTTCGTTAATTGTACACAGTGTTGATGGAGTGGTATTGACAATTTGAAGCGTTGATTCGTTCATGATTTTCAATATATTAGTATTTACAAAATAAGTTCAATTAACAATGAGACAATAGTGGAAGAAACTCTCTGGGTCACCGATTTTCGTAACAAAGTTAATAACACTACCTTTGGAAAGTCTAATTCGATCATAACCGGAGAACGAAACCACCGTCGAACTATCTCCAGAGATTTTAGTGACTCCAACTCCCCGTTCTTCCCCATCTACTACAATATTTATCGCGACCGCGCCCACAGGTTTACCATCACCATTAACTAGCAGCAACCGCCATTTGGATAACTTCACCTGCGGCTGTCATAGTGTATCCCCCACATTTATTACTCGCTTTGACACCGAACGAATATTCATAGTGCCCCTCAACCAATGGGCCCCGCTTCTCAGCCCAAACTGTTATGGCACGTTTTAGCGTTTTCATTGTTCGCACTATTCCGGCAAGCGCACTGTTTGCGTTATATGCCTCAGTACGAATATTATAAGAGGCCTCCTCAAGAGCTTTGGTCGCGGCTATACGATCATGTTTCAGTTTATCGGAAACTTCGGTTATCTTTCCGTCTAGTTCGGTAAGTGCCGCTTCTCTACTGAGAGAGTCCTCTAAGCGCAACGCATCATAAGCCTCCGTAATGGTCGCCTGGTGGCCTTTTAGGGCTTTCTCAACACCCGACCGGGCCTCTTTTTGAAATTCGGTTATTTTCCCGTCTAGTTCAGCAACCGCCGTTTCTCTGATGAGAGAGTCCTCTGAGTGCAACACCTCATAAGCCTTGGCAAGGGCTGCCTGGTGGTTTTCTCGGCCTTTCTCAACACCCGACCGGGCCTCTTTTTGAAATTCGGTTATTTTTCCATCTAGTTCACCAACCGCCGCTTCTCTGATGAGAGAGTCCTCTGAGCGCAACACCCTATAAACCTCCGTAAGGTCCGCCTGGTGGTCTTCTCGGGCTTTCTCAATACCCGTTCGTACCCCCTCAACCCCCAACCGGGCCTCTTTTCGAAATTTGGTTATTTTTTCGTCTAGTTCGGTAAGTGCCGCTTCTCTGTTGAGAGAGTCCTCTGAGCGCAACGCCCCATAAGCCTCCGCAATGGCCTCCTTGTGGTCTTCTCGGACCCCCTCAACCCCGACCTGGTCTCTTTCAGAAATTCGGCTATTTTCCCGTCTAGTTCAGTAAGTGTAGCTTCTCTGTTGAGAGAGTCCTCTAAGCGCAACGCATCATAAGCCTCCGCAAGGGCCTCCGCAAGGTTCGACTGGTGGTCTTCTCGGACTTTATCAATACCCGACCGGGTCTCTTTTCGAAATTTTGTTATTTTTTTATCTAGTTCGGCAACCGCCGCTTCTCTGAGGAGAGAGTCCTCTGGGCGCAACACCTCATAAGCTTCCGTAAGGTCCGCCTGGTGGTCTTCTCGGGCTTTCTCAATACCCGACGTGGCCTCTTTTCGAAATTTGGTTATTTTTTTATCTAGTTCGGTAAGTGCCGCATCTCTAATGAGAGAGTCCTCTAAGCGCAACGTATCATAACCCTCCGTAAGGTCCGCCTGGTGGTCTTCTCGGACTTTATCAATATCCGACCTGCTCTCTTTTCGAATTTTCGTTATTTTTTTACCTACTTCGTTTAGTTCCGTTTCTCTAATGAGAGAGTCCTCTGAGCGCAACACCTCATAAGCCGCCTGATCTTTCTCAATATCCGTTCGGACTCCCTCAATTTGTGCAGTCGCCATCAGCACTTCCACTCTAACATCTGATATACTCCTGTGAATCCCGTTTGTGACCTTCGATATAGTTTTATTTATCAAGGCTTTGGTTTTTCCAGTAGTTAAAAAGTCGCCCTCTGTCGGGATGAATCCACCTTCTGCCGGTTCCAAATTCTTTGAATTTGTCACCCAATCGGAAGAACTACCTGGTCCGTATATACTCATAATAAAATTAATTATAATATTGGGCACCTATACTCAATTGGAAATTTCGAGAAATACCGAAATCGGGTAATCGTTTTTCAACTTTCTCGCTTGATCATCGAGAATAGAGACCGTAAATTCGTGGATATGTCCCGATTCCAAAACTTTCATCTCGGGGAGTGGGAAGTCTAAGGTCACAGTCTCGCCATAGAAACAGTCGCTGGCTGGCACAGTTTTCAGTAATGTGCTGGGGGATCCGTCTACCATGTTGTACGATGTGTTCACCCGATCCAGGTGCACCCTGAGAGTTTTCGTGAAGGCGAAGTCCACCGGGTTATCACCGACGTACTCACCCGGGGTAAACACTCCTTTGTTTGAGGAGTATGTCTCTCTAAAACCGAGTTGAATACCCAACCCCGGGGAGACCACTACCGCATTATCACTGCTGATGGTCATTTGTGCGAGCCCAGTAGCATTCGATACTGTGAGGTTGATTATACCGTCAAGCTCTGAGTTGACAAAATCTTTGAGCTGTCTTATTCCCCACAGTCCGTGAGGCAGCTTTACACCTAATTGTTGTCCATCCTTCACATAGTAAAACCCTTCGCTCTTCCCCACATTCTGCCACCCAACCGTGAACGTGATTGATCTGAGGCCTACCCGGCGTTGTCCGCAGCAGTTGTCTATTAACTCTTGAAGTTCACAACTCCCTTTTTGAACATTAGTGATAGTAGCAAACATAATAATATCTTTCAATGGATACAAAAGCATTTAGCTTTAACTCTAATGTAAAGTACGCGGTCGGTGGTAAATACACGCAAAAAGACGTTGTTAACCTTGTACACCCAACCGTAACGGTTAGACCGGACACTGGCTTTGCCACCAATTTCCCTAACACGTTTGAGAAATATAGGCTGCCCAAGATTACTACGATGGAGGCGGTAAATGGGTGGAAAGCCACACCGATGCAGTTTTGGCAGAACCAGCTAAATTTCGCTGTATGGTGCGCAACAGCGGGGTGTGGAGTTTCACATAAAGACCATCTGACATCCAAGAATGTCATGCTCCGAAGTGTCTACAACTTTCACACGTATTATACTATTAGGAGGATTCTCAAAGAACTAGGTATTTCTCTACCTCAAGACGACGCCTGGGATCCCATTTCCAACGCATACGACCGTATGGCGTTTGAAAGATTGTGTAACGAATTTAAAGTTTCAAAAGACGCGGACTGGAGACAGAAAGCATTTCCTACCACCACCGGCCTCGGGGACGTTCTCATTCGGGGCCAGTCCGGGAATTGGACGCAGACTGATTTTAGACACGATTACTCCGGTGACCACATCGTCAGTCGGAACGCCGGGAATTTTGACCCCGCGACTATGACTTTCGGGCCAGAAGTGTCTGGAGGTCGGCACTGTGGCGTGTTTTCTTGTAAAATGTTACCTCCGAAACGGGCTCACGTCGATTACATACAGCAGGCTGCTGAGGTTCAGAACGCGTGGACCACATTTATGTTAGATAAGGGTCTAGGGTTCACGCAGGCCGGGGTTACTCGCGTCAACGAATCTATTCGCACGTACGTCTGGGCCATCCTCGGCGCACAGAAGCAAACTCGCAGTTCTATACTGGGCACGAGAACAGCGTTTGATGCACAAAAACAATTCTTGGCACTTGTAGAGGACGCCATCTCAGCTAGGGTGGACCTGGAGAAGGCCATACAGAATTATCAAGACGTTTTGCAGACTGCCCGCACCCCGGTAGACTATGTATTTGGAATAGGTCTTTATATGGCGCCGAGCAATATGATACTACGAGACGACCCGGTTGACGGTTACAATAATCAGATCGTAGTCGCAACCACCAATCAAAAAATCGGCCGCAACGGGAACGTGAACACGGGTATCATCAAGCTCCCACCCAAGATGATCGGGCGCGGAGTTGTAAATTCAAATAAATTTGAAAAAGATTTCATAAAACGCCCAAAACACAAAATGGATACACCTCCCTCAACACAATCGAACCCAGTACCCCCAATTCGTAAATTGGATGCACCATCGAGTTCCATCAACAATGTTGAAACACCAATAGAGATTGGAAGCACAACACACGAGGAGGAGAAATTAGCGCTCGTCGTCGCCCTCGTGGCGATCGGACTATTTACGCTTTGGTTTTAGGAACTCTCTGGCGAAGAATAGTAGGAGACCGGCGATGGTCACGATTAAAGCCCAGGTATTCTCGGCGAGCCATCCGACCGTTTTTGATAATATAGATAACAAGAAGGAGAGGAGACCCCCGATCAAACCAGGCAGCGCGGCAGCCAACTTTCCTGCTAATTTAGCCAGGAGACTGGCGAGGGCTTTTAGTTGTTTTTTTATCCACTCCTTGGCTCCGCCGGATGGCGCGGGTGCTGGTGCGGGTGCTGGTGCTGGTGCGGGTGTTGGTGCGGCACCAGCATTGACAGCTACAAATAGAGACGATATAGATATAATTAGGGTCGATATAATCATGCTGAAAGCTGCGATGATGGTTACTATCGTGACGCCCTTCTCTCTGAACAGAGTGCGAAGACGCTCACCGAGTGTCGTGTCCTCGTGCAGAACCCTCGAGATTGTTTCGCGGCTCCGACTTAATTGGCCGGAAAGCGTCTCACGGTTAGTCGAAGCAGCCTCCAAGCGAGCTTCTCTTTCGTCCCGCAACGACCGCAGTAGTTTGTTAATCCTCTCGGTAGAATCTCTATCGCCACGGATTTCCCCAAGTTTTCTTTCTTCTAGCGCGATATGTTTGTCCAGCGCCGTGAGTTTGGAGAGGTTATTGACCAGTTCGCCCCGAGTTGTTTGCAGAGCCTTATCGAGTCCTCGGAGTTCGCGAAGAGGTAATGGTGGGTCATATCTCGTGCCGTTCATTTCGTTGACCGTGGTTTCCACTGTGTTAATAGCGTCGGTGGCTATACGAGGGACATCGCTGAGCTCGCTCATTTCTATAGCGGAGGCCGTCTTCGCCAGCGTTTCGTCGGTAGACTGTAGGGTTTTTACCATTTGTTGAGGCAGCTGCGACCGATCATCGATCACTCCGAGAGCTCGAGCGAGGGATACTCCATATCGGTTCACGGAAGAGGGGCTGAGGAACCGGGTCGGGTCGTTCTTGTACGTCAGCAACTTCCAGCTATTACCCAATTTAACCCACAAGTCTCCTCTTTTAGTGCTGCGGAACTCCAACGTGGCCTTGATGCCGTTTTTAGACACCTCACTCTCCCACCGTTTCACCAGAGAATCCGTTTCCTTGAGAGGCGCCAGCTCATTCTTGGAGATCCCCGCAGGAATCTCGGCACCGCCCGCCCATGCCGGAGTTGCGGATGGAGCCTCCCAGGGAAACGTACTCTCGGGTGAAGTTCCCATTGGAATGGCTGTTAAGGGCGTAATTCGGGGGTCGACATACCCAGGATCTTTATCCGTCTCTATGAAGGTCGTATCGTCATAGTCATCGATGTCATCATCATCGCCGAAATCGTCTCTGCCGATTTCATCCATGTTAATATCGTAATCATCCATCTTTATAATTTTCTTAAAATTAATTATGTATTAAAGACAAAACCATACGGGTTTAATATAGATTCACTAAATTATGTCTTCGAGTCAATACGGTCGCAAACTCAATCCATACCGCAGACTGCGTGAGCCCCTCGGGGCAAAAGGCGTGAGACAGAGTGTCGTTATTACGAACAACCCATCGACGATCGACCAGAACCAGCAGCTCTTGGTCCGCTTCCCCAACCTCTGAGCTAACGACGTCATTGTGCCGGGTACTGTTCGCCTCGCTTTCACTATTTCGCTGACGTCGACGGACGAGGACCGAACCGTCGTTCAGAACCTTGGTCGCGCCATCGTCAAGAAGACCATGATAAAGATTTCTGGTAATGAGGTGATGTCGATCGATGACAGCGACGTCTACCATTGTTATCAGGACCTATGGATGACGGCGCAAGAGCGCGAAAACGCTGTCTATCAGGGTATTGACACCAGCAAAAATAAGAACGTAACCAAACTTAGAATCGGGGCTGCTAACAAGACAGATAACAACGCGAGTGACAATGCGGTCGCGGGTGCTTACGGCAACCGCTCCTACATCCCGCTCGACTTTGAGTTGCTGGAGAGTCACATGCCCTACTATCAGAGCGCTTTGGCTGACCGCCTCGAATACGAACTAACGTTCAACGACTACGGCCGAGTTATCATAGCCAGCGACATGTTATCGACGTATACGATCGATAATGTTTCGCTGGAGTACGACATGGTCACGATGCCCGAACTAGCGCGATTGATCAGAACCCAGTACGCCGGGCGCGTTGCCATACTTTACGACCAAGTTCTTCGCCATCGTAAGATGACGAAAGACAAAGGCGACACATTGTGGAATATTAACGTCAACGTACCCGCCCGCTCGATGAAAGGTATACTGATGCTGTTCGAGGAGGCTCGGGTAGCGCTCGGTGTTAGAAAAACCGACAGATTCTATAACCCCAAAATCACGAAGGTAGAGGTGACGATCGAGGGAGTCCCCAATCAACTCTACAGCGCGGGTCTTCGCGCGCACCAGCAGTGGGACGAAGTAAGAAAGCAGTTTGCTGCCGGCTCTAAGCGCTCTCAGGAGGTTGCAGCAGTTGCCAAAGACCTGCATCTCTCGGCCGTCTCCCTCGCGGATTTCCTGAATACCAAATACGCGTTATGGCTAGACATGCGAGCCAGCGACGACGACCAAATACACGGCAACGGACGCCAAGTTGAGAACGCTAGCGAGGGTGTGACGATCCAGATAACCAAAGAGGCGGACGGAGCCGGGCCATTGAACGTGTACTTATATATAATTACAGACGCACAACTCAACATCGAAGATGGCAGATACGTCTCAGCACTCTACTAATTTAATAAAAAAATCATCTAACGATTTATTAATTAATTTTAAGAAAATTAGCAATCAATACCAATTCACGATTGGAGATGCCCACTCTGCCATAATATGTGGGCAGACAGGATGTGGAAAAACGGTTTTCATCCTAGACTTGCTCGAGGGCTCCTACCGCGATGCCTTTCGTCATATTGTGATCCTGTGTCCCACTGTGCGGCACAACGATACTTATCAGCGGCGCCCGTGGATATGGACCGACCCTGAGTTATACGTTATTGACCCCGGTGATAGGCTTCACGATTGGCTGCGTGGTTTATACCAAAGATTCCAGGGTGAGCCCACCCTGTACGTGATTGACGATTGCTCGGCCAAGGCGGCGATGACCAAAAAGAAGGACATGCTCTCCGAGCTCGCATTTTCTGGCCGCCATGCTAGGCAAAGCGTATGGATATCCACTCAAAAGTACAACGCCGTCCTCAAGGATCTGCGCGAGCAAACGAAATGGGTCGCCCTCTTTCACTGCAAGGACCGAGACTCATTCGATGACTGTCTTCGAGAGAATGACGTTATCCCAACGCGCGAGGAGAGCCTGGAGGTTCGACAGATGCTTTCGGAAACTAAGCATGCCAAGCTTTTGCTAAAGACTGATCAACCAACTACTTACGAAGTTATCAATTAATTTTATAATTAATTAGCAATTACTGAACAAATGCTGAACAATGCTGAACAATGCTTAACAATGCTTAGCAATTACTGAACAAATGCTGAACAATGCTGAACAAATGCTTAACAAATGTTGAACAAATGCTGAACAATGGTTAACAATGTTAACAATTTGGTGCTCCGCTGCGAGCTTTGTTGCGAGCATAATGGTGATCATAAGTATCAGGTGGTGCGCTTGGCAATATGTTAAAGTGATGAGACTTGTTAGAATAGTTAAATTAATTTTAAGAAAAATGAACTGCGACGAACTTCTCGATCAGCTAATAGAAGAAACCTCAACTCCGACTGCCAACATCCTGAAAGATAATGATCCGACAGAGCAATCGGAAACAACTCCAACTCCAACGGCGGTTGGTATTGGGTTGAGTGCAACGACTCCGAATGGAAATGAAAATGCGGCGCGACGAGAGCGGCTAGCTGCGCTGGTTGCTGGGGGACAATCGGAGCATTATCTCGGTAGGCGTCTCTCAGTTTTTCAGGTGGATAAGATGTCAGATGCGGAGATCGATAAAATGTATGCGCGATACGAATCTAGGTTAGGTGCGGAGATGACAAAAACTCTCGGATCGGCGGCTATTCATTTGTACGCAACCGCCGTTAGTATACTTCTCCCTATACCAAACACCGCGGGATTGATTGACGATCTAGAGACTGACCATTTTATAGGTCACACTCTTAGAACAGCCTGCTGCTCAATTTATCACAAGTTTGGAATGTATTTAGCTCCGCTGACAACCGCGTTGACCACGGGTAAACACTGTCAATTTGGACATATATGCCCACGAACTATAAGCCCTAATATTAATATCATAAATGATGACACAAGACACACCCGCGAGAGTGACGGAGTTGAACCCGATTGCTCCAACCCAATCGAACCCGAGTGTTACTCCGCCACTGGATGACATACCGCATATAAAAAATCCCAAAAGACAGGCAGCTGGGCGGGCGGCGGCTGCCACCCGAAAAGTTAAACAAGATAAAATACTCGGCGAGCTTCGAGAGGCTAAACAGTCGTTGCAATCGGGGACGGAGACAGCAAAACATCTGAAGACAGAGTTGAGTACAACAACACCCCCAATTCACGAATTGGAAGCACACTCAACACCCAATCGAGGTTGGGCGAATCCAATTGAACCCAAATTCGTGAATTGGAGTTGGGTTGTTGGTGGTGGTCTGGCAGTTGTTGGTGCCCTGTGCGTGTGGAAATACCCCATATTATCGAAAAAACAACCAGCCAGTGTTCAGAAGAAAGTTACGAAACACCAATCGCGATTGGATGCGCCCCATTTAAACATTGATCGTGACCCCTTTTATATGCAATAATTATAATGGCTGAACAAGATGGTAAAATGTTAGTGAATGCGCTTTATCACGCCGTGGTGATATCGGGTTTCAGTATCGGGTATGCTCTACTATCAAAGATGGCCATAGGAGGATCCGCTCCCAAATTGGACTTTACTGCGAGAGACGTAGGGCTCGCGACCTTAGATGTAGCGGCCGCAGTTTGGACCCGAGATTATCTAGTTAAAGCTGGAATTCTACCAGTTAATATATAGAAATAAATGGCTTCAATCGCAGTAATAGTAGGTGGTGCGCTCATAAACGCATTGGCGTTCAGCGGTAGCAACTTTATATTCTCTAAAATGAGAAGCTCGAACGTGGATGAGGAGCGTAAGCGTCACGATTTAGCTGTAGAACAACTCAATAGCGCAAAGGAAGCGTGGTCGAAAAAACGAACCGCCCATCTTGACTGGGTCAATGAAGAGCTTCGCCGCGAAAATCACGCCTCACAAACTTTTCAGAACGTTGAAGAAGCCTAACCGCGAGTACGCGCTGGCATATCCGCAGAAAAGTCTCGCGCCGCTGGATCGCGAGCCCCAATTTTCAGATTTCTATGTACCGTCAGAGCCCCAAAAAGACCGCGAGATCGCGTTCATCGTCGTGGGAATGGGTGTGGTGGGTCTCGTCGGCTACTATATTCGATCGAGATTTTAAAATAATTATTTTAAATAACTTTTTTATAAATATATATATATAGAACGATGTCAGTTGACGAACTTTATTGTGCTATGATTGATGTAGGCTACACTGCCCTTAAACACCGCATAGCTGGTGCAAAGGGTATGATTCGTCTGGCCCGAGATTCTCTCGAGACGTGGCGGGAGGACGAAAAAGCGGCCACCCTTTTCGCAAAGCGGATGTTAGATTCCTCCACCAATCCTGGGGGATTAGATTTTCCCAATTTCCTTCAGAACTTAACCCCCAATCGCGATTGTACTTCCAACAAAGGTTTATTATTATCGACGCAGTTACCGGACGATCTGGCGAGGGCATGTTGGGGATTGTCCGATATATTAGAATACATTGCATACGATGAACACGCGCAAACTTAATACCAAACTATCGGTTCGCCTAACGCGCAAGCTAGCGAACATGTACTATAGCCCCCGCGGCTACTGGAAGGGACTCGCTGCCATCAAGAACCTCGCGGCGGCGACCAAGGTTTCAGAAAACGCTGTCAAGGAATGGCTCAAGAAGCAGGCCATCTGGCAGATCTATTTACCCGCGCCTCACAATATTCCGCGCCCGACATTCGACGTGCCGGTACCGAACCAAGTTCACCAAGCGGATCTCCTGTTTCTCCCTCACGATCGCGTCGGTCGTAAGACGTACAAGTACGCGCTGACAGTCGTTGACGTAGCGAGTCGTTATAAGGGGGCTGAGCCGTTGGCCACTAAAGAGTCTAAGGAGGTGGCCGAGGCTCTCTCCCGAATATATAAGAGGAGTCCTCTCAAATGGCCGAATCTTCTCCAGGTCGATCCCGGCCGCGAGTTCATGGGCGCGGTCTCTCATCTATTGTCTAAGCACGACGTTTCTGTCAGACGCGGCCGCGTCAACATCCACCGGGACCAGGGGATCGTGGAACGCTTCAATCGAACCCTGGCTGAGAGACTGTCCGGACACCAATACGCTAAAGAACTTGTAGACCCTCATTCGCGATCGACCGAGTGGGTGGCCAGACTGCCCGCCGTGGTCTCCGCACTGAACGGAGAGGTGACCAGATTGATAGTTAAGAAGCCTGTAGATGCTATGAAGTTTAAAAGGGTGACGAGCAAGCGCTCTGCCGTCTCGCGCGGGTAACCCGTTGGTTTAGAGGAGCAACGGCTTCCATCAGATCTTGACGTCCGGTACCTCTATCAACCGGGAGAGCTCGAAGGTGGCAGCCGCCGCGCGACTGATCCCGTGTGGTCTCTCAATGTATATCATCTAGATCGATCTATTACCAAGCCCGATGAGCCCGTGCTCTACTATTTGGATGATGGGCCATCTCGAGGGTTTGTTCGCGAAGAACTTCTCGCGGTGCCTTCTGACACTCAGCTACCCCCGGATCGTCAGAGTCTTTAGTATTCTCTCAGAGTTCTTTTGTTTACCTATCCTATAGGCTCGGTGTGTAACCCGTCTTCCATCACTCTCCTCTTGTCGTAGTACGCCGAGAGTCCTATTTTTTGTTGACAGTACGTCTTCATCACCCCGTTAATCATTCGGAATCCCCTGTTCTCCGCCATATCCCTACCCCCTTCGAGAGCACTCTTATACCTTCCCCAAGTCAGATCGTTAGATCTCTTCGACATCCCCTTGGCCGAGTGCTTAGATTTTCCATCACCGCTCACGTAGTAACACTTGCTACACAGAGCGATGGCTCTATCCCCTTCGAATTCCAGCTTGAACAGTCCCGGAGTTCTGTTGCTCCACACGTCCCACGCCAACCACTCGGTCTTCTCCTTATTAAACTTTCTCTTCATATTCTTTCTCACCACCGCCGCCACGTCTTCTCCGACAGCGCGAAGTACATGCTGTCAGTGTCCATCTGTATCAGTTCGAAATCTCCGCGATCCACGTACTTGTCCAAGAAATCGTAGTAGAACTCCAGCATCCGGAGCTTGGCCAACTGGTAGACCGCTATGCCACACTGAAACGGTCTGTTGATCACCACTCGAGTCTTCCTGCTCGATATCTCGTAAGCTTCCCCAATCTCCTCCAGGTCTTCGAACCACGCCGACCTCAGTGCCCGATCGACAGTCTTCTCATCCTTCGTATATGTGGTGTTCAGGTGTCTCTCTTGTGCCTCTATCAGATTGCCACAACACGCGTTGCCAACCAGTTTGAATATCTCCGCCAACACCGCCTTGCTCTTGTCGACGTCCCCCGTCCGTCTAGCAGCGGTGACCTCTTTAACGAACCATTGAAACGGTTTGCCGGGCGTGTAGTCAATTACCCTATGCACCGCCTTGACGATCAGACCGTGCTCTAGATACCACTTTAGCAGCGGGGAGTATATGATCATCTTCTTGGCGGACATTGCCCCCACGAGCTTTCTCTGTCCTTCGACTCTTTTCCTCCCGGTCCCGGCCAGGTAGTCCTTCATGTCCTTCAGACTTCGGTGACCACAGCTCGGGTGTGTCCGCCTTCCCATCGATCGACCCGCGGAGTAGGTACTGAAGGGAAACACCGGGTAGAGACACGGCATCCTTGAGTATGTCCACACCTCTTCCCCTGTAGAACTCCGTCATTTTATTCAGAGCCTCCAGGAACGGTCCTACATCCAAGTCGTTGTAGTGTTGCAACCATTCCTTGAACGTCTTCATCCCCTTTTCTCGGAATACCTTCTTACACTCTTTCCACTCGGACAACGACAGTAGGAACTCACCCTTCAACTTCGAGTACCACTCGGGATAGTCTGGCAGCCCCGGATGGTCGAGCTTGTCCGCGCTATCGAACCACTCGTACGGAAAGTAAGACTTTACCGTTTTACAGTCGTACGCCTTAACCCACCGGTCGTACGTGGTACCGGGTCCCAGATACTGGATGATGTCGAGAAATTTAAACTCCGGGGTAAACAGAAACATCGTCGTGTTGGCTCTCTTTCCGATCATCACCTTATTCACGGTGGCCGCCAACTTCTCTACAAAGTACTGCTTGATGAGGTTCAGGTCGTACCTGCTACAGTTGAACCCCACCACCGGGACTTGGTCAATCCATGAGATAATCTTTGCTTGCTGAGACTTCGATAACATATCTATGTCGGCCGGCAGATACTTCTTCCTAACCCCCTCCCTGATTGCCTTGCCTCTCATCTGCAGCTCGGTCACGAACTTCTCGACTAGCGTGTCGGGATCTCGTTCGCATAGGTGTGTGATCCCTTCATGCATCGTATCCCCCAAAGACACCGATATAGGAACGTGCTCGACCTCGAAGGTCAGGTCTTTGGTGGGTCGCGTGCTTTTTGACTTGTCGAGATAGGCCTCGAAGTCGTAGACTATCTGGTGGGGGTACAGAGTCGTCTCCTCCTCGCGTGGCAATTGTGGATAGTAGGTATTCACCTCATTCAACCACTCGCACTCCCACATCACCACCAGCTCGTAACCCGCCTTCCTTATCTTGGCGTCTTGAATTTTCGTCCTCTTGTACAGCGATCTCGCATTACCTCTCATGCAATGCCTCGGACACCCGTGCCAGTAGCATCCGTGAAACTGAAACACGGTCACGGTCTCGTGACAGTAACCGTCGACCGGATCACCGGCCACCCACCTCTCACCACCGTGACCGCAGTTGGCGTGATGTATGTGCTTTCCCACCCTCTCTTCTCTGCTCAACCATTGAATCGACCTCACACTCGCTGACCCCTTAGGATAGAACGCCTTCTCGTAGGCCGACTGCGGTCTCTCTACCCTCTTACCTGGACATGTCACCACGGTCTTCCCACCCATGCAGGTGGTCGCGTGCCTGTGCATGTTACACGACTTTGTGAACCGTTGTTGACATCCGGTGCACCCGTACTCGTTCGTCATCTTGCGGAGATTCGTTATGAGGAACGAGTGACCTCCAAACATTCCTATCGTCATTGTCTTCCCCCCAACCACGTCGTAATTTGCCGGAACCTTCATGAGGTACCACACTCCATCGGCGGTGGGCTCGTACACGCGAATACCCAGCTTGAAGCGCTCTTCGACCTTCTTAATATCGTCCAGGGGAATTCCCTGGCTACCCGGTCCGTTATCATGCCCGAGATATTCGCGAGCCAGAGCTTGTGCCTTCTCACAACAGCGGTCTGGTCTCTCTCCACGTTGGATGGCTATGCACCTAAACAGACACAAGTAGTCGTCGTACGTGTCGACGGAATACATTCCCTTTTTCTGTCTTAACCAGTCTGGGAGTTTTCCCGCTCCCATGAGAAGTTGTTGAGCGTCGATGATCATCTTCACCTCGACCGATATCCAACGAACGAAGGTCCATTTTGTGTTTGGTCTATCGACTTTGTCGATGTCCATTCGACCTTTCTCTCTATCGGATATCCAACTCTCGGCTTTGGCTATCTCGTTTATCCACGGACTGCCCTTTGATTGTTTGTGATAGATCATAGTAGCGTCGGTCTCTATGTTCCTAATACGATACGAGCACGAATACCTCAGGTAACATGCCGTGGTCATCTCTTGGCGAATTTTATTCATTATACGATTAGCGATCTCCCCGTCTACTCCCCTCTCGAAAGTCCATACTATCTTCCTCCTACCCCTATCAACAGTTTCCCTAACTTCGGCTTCTTCGGCGAGAATCCTGGGACCCTCCTCCACCAAAGCTCTGGCGATATCTCTCCTCTTCTTGGGAGGTCCCCCCACCAACCCTTGATAAATCTTATTGTAGTACGCCTTGTATAGGGGTTTTATACGTGCGCTGGGATCTTCTTTTACACGCTGCGCGTAAGCGGTGGCGCGCAGACTGGCCGTCGTCTCGTTCTCCAATTTCTGGAGCGTTTTTCGGGGTCGGCGGGCAGTCGTCCGGTCGAAACCGCACGCCGCAGCCTCTCCTCGTAGACGACGGCTCGCGCGTCACTTATCCTATCTGCTATATCTTTCTTGAGTCTCAAACCTCTTAGGGAAATTCCCCAACTCTTAGCTTGCTCTCTCATTTGCAATAAGGTAGGCATTATACTGAGTATAACCAATAGATTTTTTATCTTCAATAGGGTGTAAGTTTATATTTATTCGTAATAAATATATGACAGATTGTTGTATATATATACTGAGTATATGGATAACTTGTCTTTAATAGGGTGTCAGTATATATTTGTGACAGATTGCTGTAAAATACTGAGTATAACTTATGGATTTCTTATCTTCAATAGGGTGTCAGTTGTTATTTTATTCGTAATAAAAGTATGACAGATTGTTGTATATATATACTGAGTATAACATAGGGATTTTTATCTCTAATAGGGTGTATCTTCTCATGTCATAAATATATGGTCTCGCGGTAGTAGTATATAAGAGTCACAAATGATACCATCATGCTGTGGAAGGTGCCGCGCGTAGCTGGTACCTTCCAGAGGTGATGGTATCATTGTGACTCTTATATACTACTACTGAGCACAATTTACCGACGATGTACGAGGGGCTTTCCAGAAGTAATGAGACTTTTCCTCTAATTCAAGGATCGCTTGGAATATAACCTTGAAAGTCGGACAAAACGAAGTTTCATCTTTTATGAACCAAATATCTAACCTTCACGTTATTCGCATAAATATTAAGAAAAGTATGCACACTCGCGCAAGGTAAATAACGTTGGAATGGGGACCATGTTTATGGCGTTACGACGTCAGTTTCGAATATTTGCGGTGGTCAGGGTCCGTGATTATAAAATATTCTGAGTCATCCTTCATTCTCATGTTCGAATTGTGGGAACTTGATTGGTCGATGACTAAGCTGTGCTCAGTCTTGGACAATCAAATTCGAGCATGAGAATGGAAAACGTACACGGACAGTTTTATAATCTCGGACCCTGGAGGTCTCAAAGGTATCTGACGTTGTAAAGTCGCGCACACGGTCCCCGCTCCAGCGTTATAGACCTTGCGCTCCAGCGTTATAGACATTGCGCAAGTGTGCATAAGATTCTTAATATTTATTCAAATATCGCGATATTTTGGAGACTTCTTCATAAAAGATGATACTTCATTTCAGCTGTTTTTCAATGTTATCTTCCAAACGATCTTTGAGTTAGAGGAAAAGTCTCAATACGTCTGGAATGCCCCATATTGCGGCGGGTGGTGGGGTGTAAAAATGACTATGTCCACATGCATGAAACATTTGGCCAGGGGGGGTGGGGTGGTGCAAGATGTGATATTTTGTTTTTGTCTAGCCATATTGCGGCGGGTGGTGGGGGTGTAAAAATAACTATGTCGACTATGTCCACATGCATGATTGAACACTTTGGCCAGGGGGTGGGGGTGTTAGCCAAGATGCGTGTTGTGGTGGGTAGACGTGCAAGCCATGTCCCTAAATCATTTTTCAACTTTTACTTTTCACATCGGTCATTTTCATTTATTTTGGTTGTTGAATCGTAGTGGAATTGCCGCGTGTCGTGTTTAGGTGGTGGGGTCCAAACACGACATGAATTTAATCTGGCCAGGGAGCGGGGTGGGGGGCTGTGTATATGTGTTTTTTTGGGTGGGGGATGAATATGTACACATATGAGAATATCATTTACCCGGGTACAAAGTAGGAGTCCAACTTCCGTTGGCTTTTATCTTTAGAGTTTTTCATGAAGCAGACAAATTATTGTTGTTGTTGTTGCTGTTGTTGTATGTCTATAATTCAGGCGCTTATTTTTCGCCACAATCTCTCAACAGCCACAGAGAGACTGGAGTTAAATTGGAGGGCGAAGCCCATTCTAGACTAGTTGACATCGCGATCATACATATTCAACATGTATTCCTGAAATAGAATCAGTCTATATCCAATAGCAGAGACTTATTATGTACTTTCCTTACCAATAGTCATATTTGCATCCAAAAGTTAAAACTGAAAAGGGGGTTCGTTCGCACCCCAGACCCCCCCCCCCTGGCGACGCCTATGGTTGGGGTTCAAAGAAATAACTCAATTGTATGGGTGGTGGGGGGGCAATACAATCATTAATACATATGGGTGGTGTGGCAATGGAAAATGAATAAGTATGGGGGTTGGGGCAAACGAAAGTAATTCAATTGTGTGGGTGGTGGGTGAAGCGATAATTCAAAAGCATGGGTGGTGGAGTGAAGCAATAAGTCAAAAGCATGGGTGGTGGGGTATGAAATCTTTGTTTTGTTTTAAAAACTGCCTTCCAACGCAGCCCCCCCCCCCCCCATACCATTAATTATGGAAAAGCCCTTAGCTGTTTTGTTTTGCTTCAAAAAGTTTGTACTTCATCAACGGATTGCTTCAATATTTGGACACTTGATACGTGTGATCATTCGGAACACCCACATGCCGCCATTAACATGACCTTGACATTTTATCAGAACATTTTTGCGGAAATCCTTACCCGTTTGTTTTTTTTGCATCAAAAAAGGATTTTGACAATCGGGATTCATCCTTGCCGGAATCCCAAACGGAGACCTGGTTTGGCACTCCGGTACGTCTGTGGCATTCTTGTATGCGAGGGTTAAGTCTGGTTATACCCCTTGTATGAGTAATACGATTATTCCTAATCCTATTACTTTTAAGGGAAGGGGCCAAGTGACTTGTGTGATATTGACCTGGCAGCAGGTCATGTTATTCTAATTTCAGGACTGAATATATGTTGTCGCCCTTGCTTTAGCAGACGGCGTGACTATAATAGCCGCTTTTTCTGTCGTTGTCCGAAATGTCAAAAAGTTTGTACAAGCTTCGTCATCGTGGTATAACTTTAATATCACATGACAGATTGCTTCAATATTTGGACACTTAATATATGTGAGCATTCAATATACACTTGATACATGTGATTAATCGGAACACACTCATGCCGCCCTTAACATGACCTTGACCGTTTAAACAAAAGGTATGTTTTATGCTTTACCGCGGTGCGGGGGGCGGACAGAAAAACTGCATAGTTTGTGCACACACCTCCACTGAAAAAGTTCAGTCAATCAACCTGAAACTATACACACGTCTTCTACACATATTGAAGATGTGCACCTTGTTTTATGCCGAAAAAAATGTTCGCCTTTTTAACTTTGTGTATGCAATTCTATATAGGGTACATAGTTTGTGTACACAACCCCTCTGAAATGGGTGGTAGGTGGGAGCATGCGATGGGTAATTTAACGATCCGGGTTCATCCTTGCCGGAATTCGGACTGGTTTGGCTCTCACATACGTCTTTGGCATTTGTATGTGACAGTATGTGACAGTTGAATCTGGTTATTCCCCTAATGTGAGTATTACGATTATTCGCAATCCTATTTTAGGGGAAGGGGCCATGTGACTTTGGTGTGGTATGGACCTGGAACCAGGTCAGGTTATTTTAATTTAACGGCTGAATTTTTTTTTTCTCGATGTAAATATTTCGTTCTGTTTTTGTGATTTTCCCCCAACTCGGCAGACTAAAATTGGATCGAACCCGTTGGCCCGGCCTTACATGACCTTAGCTGTTAAACACCAATAAACAAACAAACAACTCCTCCGAAACCGTTCTGTCAGTCGATCTGAAACTATACACACGTCTTCTACAAATATTGAAGATGTGCGCCTTGATGTTTTTATGCCGAAAAAATATTTTTTTAACAAAAATATCACCTTTTTAACTTAGCTATTTTTTCTACATTTGTGTATGCAATTCTATATTAGAATACATAGTCTTTGTACATAAATCCTCAAAAACCGTTCTGTCAATCAATCTGAAACTATACACACGTCTTCTACACATATTGAAGATGTGCACCTTGGTATTTTTATTCTGAAAAATAAAATCTTTAACAGAAATATCACCTTTTTAACTTAGCCATTGTTTCTATATTTTTGTATGCAATTCTATAATGTTGTTATAGCGTACAGTTTGTGTACACAACTCCTCTGAAACCTTCGATCTGAAACTGTGCACACGTCTTCTACACATATTGTAGATGTGCACCTTGGTGTTGTCACGATTTGTAGCCGACTGCTTTCTTTATCAGCCATTGTTTGTAACACGGGTCACACAATACTAGTCTAGAGCACAATAATCGAATAATCTAGTAACGACTATTGAATAGGTCTTGTGAAATATCGCTGCCATGGAATACACCGCTAGAGAGAATAGCGCTTTATCCGAAACCGTGCACGGACCACCAGTATTGGATTTTGCACCGATTATATCTGGGTGATTTACACTGTTTATGCAGATTTTGATGCTAGCCTGAATACCGAGTACGTCATATATACTTATGACTGAAGATATCTCATGAGCTAGATTGACTGTTAGAACATTAGTCCACTTACGCAAAATTGTAAGCAAAATGTTGGCACGGAATTTTTATATTGACAGGCGGATAAACGTAGGAATATTGTGCGCTAGAGTTTCATATATACTATCACAACCTTATTCTAGCAGTCGGACATTCAAACATTCTTGTGAACACATTGGGCCACAAGCCTTCACTGGGAACTGGTAAGTACATATTAATATGCTCCGGCATATGTAGGTGACTTACATGGATTATTTAGTTACAAATCGGACGCTGAATGAACTTTTATTTTCACCACACAGCTTGTAGGATATTAATGTTTTTATTAGTGCTGCTTTGACAAGACGTGAAATGAAAATATACATGATATGATCTGGAAGTGTACCCACAGACCAAGCACGCATGCTCAGAATCACGTATGTCGGTTCTTATCCAGCTCCGCGTGTCGTCTTCAATTCACGCACCTGTCTGTCAAATCCAGAATCCAACATTGTCGCAAGTTACTATGTTAACGTGTGTACACAATGTCACTTACACTATAACCTGACGTAGGTTGTAAGCTCTCGTTTCGCTAAATAACTTTATCCAACAATCCCTGTAGCCGCTATTGTGGTCAAAAAAGTATCTTTTCTGTCAATGCCTAACATTTTGATCTTACTGTCCGCCATTTTGATTCGTGAATTGTGGGATTGTTTGTCTTTGTAAATTTGCGTAAAGGAGTTTATCATCCCGCTGAAGATTAAGCGTACACACGATAACATTGTTCTGGTACATAATTTATATACTATTAATTAATCGTGTTTTCCATGTCCCGTTGAAGTGTTATCTGTCAGTTTCCGATGTTTATTTGATCAAACTGACTGACAAATTCGTATCTGCTGATGTCACTAAGAGCATGATCTGTGATGTCACTTTCATAATTTTACGTCATTTCCGTCTCGTAAATTTTTGGTCAATGACCGATATTTGGGCAAATGACCCGTATTTGGGCTAACGAACACTATTGGCCAGTGACCAATTTCTGGTCAGTGACCAGTTTTTGGCCAAACGACCATTATTGGGGCTGAATGGCCAATATTTGGGCAAGTGACCAAGTTTTGGTCACTGTGACCATGCACGAGCATATAAGGCGAGCGAAATCTGCCATTCGGCACGGTGGCACAATATATCCTACAGATAACACACCCACGTTAAAATTCGTGCGAAAATGAGGTCTTTAGAATTAAATGTAAGCTAATAATAAGCATTGTACAGTTCTCATAGTAAGAACAATTAATTATTTTAGTATAAATTGATCTTGCCAGAGTCATTTGGACATTATTTAACCCTTGAGAGGGTCTTATAAGCAACATAGGACATTTTTCACCTGTGTATGGTCCCTGAGACTCCACCTGCGACATATTAACGTGTGATGGGTCCCCAGAGACCCCATTATTCATACCTACTAAAGTATACATTCATATTTGCCTGTACGTGAACGAAATCTAGTGGATAGCAAGTTCTACCTCTAGAACCATCGTATTTACCGGGGCAGTACGCTGCCATTTCGTTAATGTAAAACCGCAAATATGAATGTATACTTTAGTAGGTATGAATAATGGGGTCTCTGGGGACAATGATCATTGTGGTTTTTGCTGCATACTTATTATAAACAGTTTAGTTTATCCACACGATCAATTATTTACTGTAGAACGGACGGATGTACCGTTCATTTGAACCGTCACACGGATATCCTTTGTGCTAACTAAAGTTAATAACTAGTTGAATTTATCTAATCTATTATCTGTTCCCTGGACTGTCATGCTTCAGCTGCACCCGTGTTCCCGTACATACAGATGTGCAGCATCTAGTCCAGATCTGAGAGACACATGTTGCAAGCTACACAGATCTACTGATTGGCAACTATAGGCAGACGTGTCAATTATAACGATTACAGGTCTAGCATGTGGGAGCATTCCGTGAGTATTGTAATGGCATATTATTTTCATATGGTTATTTTTGCATGTCACTCCGACTAATTGCAGTAGCAATTTATTCTATTTGTAAACGAAGGACGAACACGATTGAAATGTTTACTAAAATTAGCTATGCATTTTATATTACGATTCAGTCCAATATCTGTTCTGTGCCCTGTACATTACATGACAATATTGCCAATTTTAACATGTAACAATTGTAACGTGAATTTTCTGGATGACTTTCAATTACTCTATGGTGGACATATGTAAACTCCAAACCCAGTCGTCTGTACATTGATTTTATTAAGTAATGTATGTTCACAGTGTATTGTAAATATTGTAAATACTATTGCGACCAGGATAGACCAGATCAGAAAGTTCTGCTCTAAAAGCACTGATTTATACATCAATAAGCTGCAATAAGGACATGATGTGAAGTTTAATTTATTTCAATCACTGATGCTTTGGGTCAACCTGTGGAATCCTACAATCTGATTAGAGTCTACAGGGTTTATCATTAGTAATGTAATACTGTGAGTCTGCACAGGAAAATACTTGGCACAGTTGCTCTTTATTAAGTTAGCGCAGTTGGCCACGGCCAGTCTGATCAGGTTAAGGCCAGTAGCAATTAAATGTTTGTTTACTAATGGTAAATAACTGAGAATGACGTCTGTATTCACATGTACGGCTGTGAAGATATATATATCGTTGGGTACACTAGATATAGTGGCTGTTCATTAATGTGTTGCATCGCATTATCCGACTAATGAATTCCATCAGCCCCTTTCTTCCAACTAGTGAAAATATCTTTGTGTACATTGCAATTTATCATGAATCATCATTGTAATTTACGAGGTTGTTTAGTATTGCCATGCAATCATAATAATAATTTCATGTGCACTACTGTGACTATTATTGAGACTATAACACGTTACATTCTGGTAACAACATCGTTGGTGTTTTGTAGTCCCAGCCAGTCAGCTAGCCAGGCAGTCAGCCAGCCAGTCAGCAACCAGCGACGGCACGTCCATCTGATGTATTCGCGTCCACAACACGACACCGTGTACCAGCGGGGACTCCGCTCCAAAAGGGCCAATGGCGTATCGAACGGGGCATTATTCCGGTGACGTCATTCCGTCCAAGGACGATATGAATATCGAAGGACGTCCACCCATGTGATATTGGCCCCATCAGCCCAAGTAGTCTGTATATTCTAGTTCCAAGTAACTTTATTACGTCATAAGAACGTTACTGTCATCAAGGCGGAAACCGGAGTTGAATAACGGAAACTATAAAATCGGATCTTGAACATGATGCATAATGTTGACCTACACTTACCTGTTCCAGAATCGTGACGGTGCCTTGGTTTTGCGACTGTATCTGGGGGCTTCATCCAGAGGACGTTATCCGTACTGATATTATCATTCATTGTTTGTGCATATCATTATTTGTAAATACATCATCATTGTAACTATATACATTGTTGTCTCTTTCCACAACGTGCTTGGTGTTCCATCCCTTCAGTAAATTATCTCGGTGTCACCCTGGCGTGACAGGTGTTTTGATGTCGAAAAAAATAAGTTTTAACAAAATATCTCCCTTTTTAACTAGGCCATTTTGTCTATATTTTTGTATCCAATTCTATATCATTTCTACTTTACACATCTCCACCTAAATTAGTATACCTGTTTATCACAATGAGAGGAAGAAATAATACGAAGATTTTCTCATTAATGTTTCTTGCCTTGGTGACAGCTTCACATTTCTGCATCTTCGCTGTCTGGCCCACCTTCGACGGCCGTATTTTGGTACTTATGGCACTCTTGTCTATCTACACATGTTTGCGAAAACACAGCCATATTTTTTGCATCAAAAAGTTTGTACCAGTTTCTTCATCATCATATAACATTAATGTTACTTGATGGATTGCTTCAATGTTTGGACACATGAAACAATTAAGCATTTAGAACACACTCAGGCTGCCATTAACATGACCTTGACCTTTTTTACCTTCACATTTTTGCAGAAACACATAGCCATTTTTTGCATCAAAAACAGGCTATCAAACGGTCCTACTGTTTCCTACTTGTTTTGTCTATTCCTACTTTTTCTTCAAAATTCCTACTTTTTCCTATTTTTTCATTCCAGAATCTAAAAAAAACACTTTGTATTGTTAAGACAATGTGGCCTTGTTGTCCATTATGTCATGGTATATTAAATAATATTTTATTGTTGTCAGCACACTGCATATTGCATTTATTATACTTTAGTGAGGTCATTAGTTTTGAATTTCAAGGTTGCGTGTAAGCCAACTTAACAATTAAGTGTATTTTTTAAACATAACCTTAATTACAACGAGGATGGTTTATGATTTATAACTGTTTACTTTCGACTCTGAATTGCATGATAGATCATTCTCCAATCACAATGATAACTGGTTTTCTCGGTATGCTCAAGTTGGAAACGTTCACTGATCGGATAACCGAGAGTCGCGTGTCAATAAAGTGACAATGTGTGTCCGCACATGCTACATGCACTTACCAACAGCATATGACACCCGTTAAGAAAGGGTACCTTACAACTTGCACAACCCCAGTCGAACCTGCACATTCACCCAGTCTGATCATGCCCTATTAGATTGTGAGGCTTTAAATTGCTTTACTCCCGGGTATGGAAGGCCAATTCCCACCTTTAAATATAAGCCGCATATAATAGAATATAATTGCTTTACTCCATCCATACTCTACCACCTAGTCCGCCGTCTTGAAGCTTCCTTAATATTAAAGATATCTATTGATGTCCAAGGCTCCAAGATATGGATAAAAAAATAAATACATACATGCAGTTTGTTTTGCTTCTATTTATGTGTGAATTTGCTCGAAGACCTTTCATACCCATGGACTTCTCCCGATTCACAATTATATGGCATGTTGATGTACACAATCAGCAGAAATGTGCCCCAATGGAGAGTCTAGCTGTTGGTCAATTTGAACACAATTCCATGTTACCCCACATGCACGATAGGTACGCCCTATATAGAACCAGTGGTCATGCACTGGTTGTTCTCATGTGCATAGCTACATTGAGGTATTGCGCATGATGCAGGACTGCAGTATATTTAAGAAATGCTGTGTAAGCTATCTTGCTAGAAATAGTGAAAGTTTTACGCCTACAAAATGCTTTAAAATATGTTAGAGTGCACCATTTGTGATCCAGTTTTCCAACACTTTCTAGGGGGGGGGGTGGGGGGTATAAAATGCTTCATAGATTTCACCGTCTGCGTCCCTGAATTCAATTTTTTCCTAGGAGTGCATGCCCACAGACCTCACCACACTGTGCCAATACCCATATAACTTTACATTCTTATTGACTGTGAGTACCACCAAATGTGTTAAAATGCACTAGACTGCACCATTTGCGTTTCAGTTTTCAATTTGTCTGTATCCCGAAAAATGTCTGCGTCCGTCTGTCCAAGATATTTATGTTTTCGTGTACCTACTATCTCTCAAACCTTTAGTCAGATTGGTTTGAAAGTTCATATGCTTATTAGTCATCATCCCTATTTATGCCCAACCACGAGGAATGGGGGCATTTAATATTACCCGTGTCCGTCCGTCCCGTTATACCGTCCCGTCATACCGTCCGTACTTCGATACCTTGTAACTAGTAAAACTTTTGAACCGTACTAGCTACAGACCTGAAACTTGGCATGTAGCTTCCTTATGATGAGTAGATGTGCAAAGTTATTTCGGTTTTTGATTCGACCCCCGGGTCATGGATTATCTCCCTCATTTCGACTTATAATTTCCCAATTTTGGTTTGTAACTCGTAAAACTTTTGAACCGTAATAGCCACTGACCTGAAGCTTGGCTTGTAGCTTCCTTATGATGAGTAGATCCGCACAGTTTCTTTCCATTTATGATTCGATCCCCGGGTGATGGATTATCTCTCCCTTTTCGACTTAGAATTTGGCAATTTTTCCTTGTAACTTGTAACTTGAAACTTTACATGTACATGTATTTTCTTTTGATAATTATATGCGCAAAATATATTTTTATTTTTTATTCGACCCCCGGGTCATGGATTATCTTCCCCTTTTCGACTTAGAATTTCACCAGTTTGCCTTGTAACTTGTAAAACGTCTAAACCGTAATAGCTGGAGACATACCAAGTTGGTATGTAGCTTCTTTATGGTGTGTAGATGCACAAAGTGAATTTCTATTTTTACTATGACACTGAACCGTGGATTTTCACCCCCTTTTCAACTTGAAATTTTGCCTCGTTTACTGCGATAAGTGGGGCATCTGTGTTCTATGAATACATTTTCTAGTTACAATCTATAGCGCAGCCGTGCATACCCCCAGACCCCACTACCATTTAACCTTCCATACTTATTGACTGTGTTGCCAGAAAAATAAATGTTGTTCATTTAAAATTCGCCAGATTGCACCATTTGCTTTCCAGTTGATTTTTTATCCTAGGGGTGCATTCCCACAGACACCACTGCCCATACTGCTATACAGCTTTCCATTCTTATTGAGTAGTATATAGGGAGTCAAAATGATACCACCAAATGTGGGAGCGTTATTGACACCCGTTACAGCTCCCACCGCTATCGAAAAACGTTGTTTGTAAACTAGCCACCAACAGAAAATATGAAAAAAGCTAAGAACAATACGAGGTAAATTTCTAATAAATTTTATAAAAAATATTTAATAAAGAAAAGTGTGTACCAGCACCCACAAAAAGTAACATAGAGGGAGTGAAAATGATACCACCAACGTTTTTAACATTATTGAGCTGTATTGTAGCTCCCACCACCAAACCAAAATTTGGTGGTGAGCACAACAAAAAAAATAGCAAAAACCTCCACTCGTGCACACACCCCCAGCGACTGGGCAGATTTCTTAGCCGGCACCCAGCCACTGGGGTGTTGGGACCTTTCTTAAGCCCACGCATCTGTTGGCTCACAGTCTCATTTTACGGGTCGCCTTTAACCCCATTGCCAATTCCTCAATTCAGAGAAACCGACGAAGTAAGGCGAGCCTATTTTGAGATTTGGTTTCCGAAATTGCAAGCTCTTAGGCAGAAATCTTTTAGGCCGGCACCTTTGAGCTATGCAATTACATCACCAAATTAACACATATTTAGAGACTGCTTGCACCAACGTCATACCGGATCAACAACACGGCACACACGAGATGAGACCAATTGTTGAAAGGTTAACAAACGTATATATAGTTATCATTTTCCTATACAACATACAAATGGTGTGCAAATTATAATTATTTATAAACATTTAGAGAGGTTCACGAATTTCCGGGATGGTTCGTCATTTTATCAATTTTGAAAAAATAATAATAATTTAAAGCTAAACAATTAATAATAATTAATTATATTGGTGCAGTAAACAAATTTACATAACTAAACAACATGTGTATATTTATAGCCGAGGTAAACAGACGGCTATTTATAGCCGAGGTAAACAGACGGCTATTTATAGCCGAGTGTATTTCTCCTTATCGGTGGTATGTAAACGGCTATTGATTTATAGCCGAGATAAACAGACGGTGTGTAGACAGGTTATTTACAAACGAATTTCGGGATGGTGGTGCTGTAACATTTCCTCCGACTTCATTTCCAAGATTTACCCTAAATTTATCCCAATCAGTACACTCAATTTTGGGCATGGTGGGACGCGTTTTGATTCTAATATCATTTTTTAATTCTTCATATCTCCCCATTTCCTCCACCACGGATTCAAACTCTAAATTTGATATTTCATTATCCGCCAACGCTTTGGACACTATAACGTCGATGCTATTTTTCTTAGACCTAGCGAGAACGGATATTCTATCATGTTTTCTACTTTTGTTATCGAGTTTTCCACCAGCCACCCTAATTACCATACAAAGTACTCCAGATAAAACTGTAATTCCACTCAAAACCCCAGCAATTGGAACTGTTACAATTGTAGATAGCGTTGCAGCAGCCCCCGCACAATTCATTACAGATAAACTTGCCAGAACCGTACTAGATGCCTCTGCTATGTTCGCCGTGCGCTTATATTTTTTAGCATTTATTTTTCTATTTTCAAATTCTCTAACTGAAATATCCTGCATAGCGACGATATTATCCAACCTAAAATCTGAACTTCTTTCACCAATATCATTCAATTCGCGAAATGGATACAGTGTTGATGGATTGGTATCCAACATTGTTGGTATTGGAAGCGTATTCGGAAGTGGTGATTCGTTCATGATTAAATTTTACAAATCAAGTTCAATTAACAATATAACAATAGTGGAAGAACTCACTGGGTCAGCGATTTTTGTAACAAAGTTAATAACACTACCTTCGGAAAGTCTAATTGGATCGTCACCGTCGAACAAAATCACCGATGAAATATCTCCAGCGAGTTTATTGACTCCCATCCCCCGTTCTTCCCCATCCACTACATGATTTATCACGACCGCACCCACAGGTTTACCATTAGCATTAACCGAGCAGACAGCCATTCGGAGAAGTGTACCCGGAGCTGTCATGGCGTATCCCCCATATCTATTGTTCGCTTTGGCACCGAACGAATATTCATAGAGCCCCTCAGTCAAGGGGCCCCGCTTCTCAGCCCAAACTGTGATGACACGTTTTTGTTTTTGTTTTTTCAATAACTTAAACTGCTCTACAGATGTGTTCAACATTCCGGCAAGCCCCCCGATAGCGGTATGGGCCTCAGCACGAACCTTTTCAGAGGTCTCCTCAAGCGCTTTGTTCGCGGCTCTACGAACACGTTTCAGTTTATCGGAAACTTCCATAAACTCTGTATGGGCCTCTTCCCGAAATTCGGTTATTTTTCCGCCTAGTTCAGCAAGTGCTGCATGATCCTCTGAGCGCAACACCCCATACGCCTCCGTAAGGGCCACCTGGTGGTCTTCTCGGGATTTCTCAATACCCGCTCGGACTCCCTCAATCCCCAACCGGGTCTCTTTCCGAAAGTCAGTAAGTTCTGCATGATCCTCTGAGCGCAACACCCTATAAGCCTCCGTAAGGGTCGCCTGGTCTTTCTCAATACTCTTTCGGACTCCCTTAAGTCCTGTATGTGCCTCTTCGCGAACTTGTGCAGTCGCCGTCAGGACGTCTACTCTAAGCTGTGCCATACTCCTGTGAATCCCGTTTGTGGCCTCCGATATAGTTTTATTGATCAGGGCCTTGGTATTTTCGGTAGTTAAAAAGTCGCTCTCTGTCGGGATGAATCCCCCTTCTGCCGGTTCCAAATTCTTTGAATCTGTCACCCAATCCCGATTGGAATTGGAAGAACTACCTGGTCCGTATATACTCATAATAATTAATTTTAAGAAAATTAAATTATAATATTGGGGCACCTATACTCAATTGGAAATTTCGAGAACGACCGAAATCGGGTAATAGTTATTCAACTTTCTCGCTTGATCATCGAGAATAGAGACCGTAAATTCGTGGATGTGTCCCGTTTCCAAAACTTTCATCTCGGGGTGTGGAAAGTCTAAGGTCACAGTCTCCCCAAAGAAACAGTCGCTGGCGGGCACGGTTTTCAGTAATGTGCTGGGAGTGCCGTCTACCATGTTGTACGATGTGTTCACCCGATCCAAGTGCACCCTGAGAGTTCTTGTGAAGGCGAAGTCCACCGGGTTATCAGAGACGTACTCACCCGAGACGAACACTCCTTTATTTGCGGAGTATGTCTCTCTAAAACCGAGTTGAATACCCAACCCCAGGGAGACCACTACCTTATTATCAGGGCTGATGGTCATTGTTACGAGCCCGGTAGCCTTCGATACTGTGAGGTTGATTATACCGTCAAGCTCTGATTTGACAAAATCTTTGAGCTGTCTTATTCCCCACAGTCCGTGAGGCAGCTCTACACCTAATTGTTGTTCATCCTTCACATAGTAAAACCCTTCACTCTTTCCCACATTCTGCCATCCAACCGTGAAGGTGATTGATCTAAGGCCTACCCGGCATTTTCCGCAGCAGTTGTCGATTGACTTTTGAAGTTCACAACTCTCTTTTTGAACATTAGTGATAGTAGCAAACATAATAATATCTTTCAATGGATACTAAAGCATTTAGCTTTAATTATAATGCAAAGTACCCGGTCGGAGGTAAATACACGCAAAAGGCCGTTGTTAACCCCCTTGTACACCCCACTGTAACAGTTAGACCGGACAGTGGCTTTACCAACAACTTTCCCGACATCTTTGAACAATATAGGCTGCCTAAGATTACAACAATGGAGGCCGTAAACGGGTGGAAAGCAACACCGATGCAGTTTTGGTAGAACCAAATAAATTTCGCTGTATGGTGCGCAACAGCCGGGTGTGGAGTTTCACATAAAGACCATCTGACATCCAAGAATGTCATGCTCCGAAGTGTCTACAACTTTCATGCGTATTATACTATTAGGAGGATTCTCAAAGAACTAGGTATTCCACGACCTCAAGACGACTCCTAGAATCTAATTTCCAACTCATACGACCGTATGGCGTTTGAAAGACTGTGTAACGAATTTAACGTTTCAAAAGACGCGGACTGGAGACAGAAAGCATTTCCTACCAGCACCGGCCTCGGGGACGTTCTCATTCGGGGCCAGTCCGGGAATTGGACGCAGACTGATTTTAGACACGATCACTCCGGCGACCACATTGTCAGTCGGAACGCCGGGAATTTTGACCCCGCGACGATGACCTTCGGGCCGGAAGTGTCTGGAGGTCGGCACTGCGGCGTCTCATCCTGCATTTGGTTACCTCCGAAACGGACTCACATCGATTACATACAGCAGGCTGCTGAGGTTCAGGACGTGTGGGGTACATTTATGTTAGATAAGGGTCTAGGGTTCACGCAGGCCGGGGTTATTCGCCTCAACGACTCCATTCGTACGTACGTTTGGGCCATCCTTGGCGCACAGAAGCAAACTCGCAGTTCTATACTGGGCACGGGAACGGCGTTTGATGCACAAAAACAATTCTTGGCACTTGTAGAGGACGCCATCTCAGCTAGGGTGGACATGGAGAAGGCGATCCAGAATTATCAGGACGTTTTGCAGAATGCCAGCACCCCAGTAGACTACGTATTTGGAATAGGTCTTTATATGGCGCCGAGCAATATGATACTACGAGACGACCCGGTTGACGGTTACAATAATCAGATCGTAATCGCCACCGTCAATAAAAAAATCGGCCACAACGGGAACGTGAACGCGGATATCATCAAACACAATCCCCGATTGAACACCAAGACGGTCATAAAACCCCCAAGCCAATCGTGATTAGATGCTCAACACAATCGGGATTGAAGTTGAACCCAGCACCCCCAATTCACGAATTGAGTCCCCCCAAGTCAATCGTCAACAGTGTTGAGGGAACAGAAGCGGAAACACCAATCGAGATTGGATGCACAACACACGAGGAGGAGAAATTAGGGCTCGTCGTTGCCCTCGTGGCGGTCGGACTATTTGCGCTTTGGTTTTAGGAACTTCCAATCTCGATTGGTGGCAGAGAATAGTAGGAGACCGGCGATCGCCACGATTAAAGCCCAAGTATTTTTGGCGAGCCATCCGGCTGTTTTTGATAATATAGATAACAAGTAGGAAACGATACTTCCGATCAGTCCAGGTAGTGCGGCAGCCGCCTTTTCGGCTAATTTAGCCAGTAGACTGGCGAGGGCTTTTAGTTGTTTTTTTATCCACTCCTTAGCTCCACCGGATGGCGCGGGTGCTGGCGCGGGTGCTGGCGCCAGTGCAGCCGCCGCACCACCTACGAGCATCTCGATAGCTAGAACTATGGTCGATATAGTCATGCCGACAGCTGTGAGGATGCTTAATATCGTGACGCCCTGCTCTCTGAACAGAGTGCGAAGACGCTCACCGAGTGTCGTGTCCTCGTGCAGAATCCTCGAGATTGCTTCGCGGATCAGCCGATGCAGCCTCCGAGCGAGATTCTCTTTCATCCCACAAAGACCGCAGTCGTTCGGTGATCCGCTCGGTAGATTCTCTATCGTCACGGGCTTCCTCCAGTTTTCTTTCTTCTAGCGCGATATGTTCATCCAGCGCCATGAGTTTGGCGAGGTTATGGGCCAATTCGCCCCGGACTGTTTGCATAGCCTTATCGAGTCCCCGGAGTTCACGAAGAGGTAACGGTGGGTCATCCATCGTAATGAGTATTCCGCCTATCTCGCTTTCACTGATCTCCATTGTGTGAATAGCGTCGGTGGCTACACGAGGGACCTCGCTGATCTCGACAGTTTCTATCGTGGCGGCCGTCTTCGCCATCGTTTCGTCGGTAGAATGTAGGGTCTCTACAGCGCGGGTCGGCACAATTGATTTACCGCGCGCCCAATCTACGAATCCTAGTTCGTTCTTTATGATTTGGCCACCGCCCCGGCTTCCAGCAATGGTGTTCAGCGATAGGGGTTTTCCGGTCCTTATGTTGACGAGCTCGATATTTGATGCGTTTAGTCGCAACCTACCACGCAGATCCAATTCGAACTTGGAGTAGTCGCGACTGACAGATGGGACCACACCTTTTTCTGCCAAACTGTTGTAGTAGTCGTCTAGAGTTGACTTGACTAATTCCTGACTTAGATCAACGGTGTTGGTAGCGCCACCTATTTCCCCCAATTGCGATTGGATTGGAAATGGAGTCTCTATGAAAGGTGTTTCTTCATCCTCATCATCATCACCATCGAGGTAATCGTCTCTGCCGATTTCATCCATGTTAATATCGTAATCAGCCATCTTTATAATTATGTATTAAAGACAAAACCATACGGGTTTAATAGTTTCACTAAATTATGTCTTCGAGTCAATACGGTCGCAAACTCAATCCATACCGCAGACTGCGGGAGCCCCTTGGGGCGAAAGTCGTGAGACAGAGTGTCGTTATTACGAACAACCCATCGACGATCGACCAGAACCAGCAGCTCTTAGTCCGCTTCTCCAACCTCGGGGCTAGCGACGTCATTGTGCCGGGGACTGTTCGCCACGCTTTCACTATTTCGCTGACGTCGACGGACGCGGACAGAACCGTCGTTCAGAACTTGGGTCGCGCCATCGTCAAGAAGACCATGATAAAGATTTCTGGTAATGAGGTGATGTCGATCGACGACAGCGACGTCTACCATTGTTACCAAGACCTGTGGAAGACGACACAAGAGAGTGAAAACGCGGTCTATCAGGGTATTGACACCAGCAAAAATAAGAACGTAACCAGTCTTAGAATCGGGGCTGGTAACAAGGCAGATAACGTCGCGAGTGATAACGCGATCGAGGCCGCTTACGGCAACCGATTCTACATCCCGCTCGACTTTGAGTTGCTGGAGAGTCACATGCCCTACTATCAGAGCGCTTTGGCTGACCGCCTCGAATACGAACTAACGTTCAACGACTACGGTCGAGTTATCATAGCCAGCGATATAGCATCGACGTATACGATCGATAATGTTTCGCTGGAGTACGACATGGTCACGATGCCCGAACTCGCGCGATTGATCAGAACCCAGTACGCCGGGCGCGTTGCCATACTTTACGACCGAGTTCTTCGTCACCGCAAGATGACGAAAGTCAAAAGCGACACATTGTGGAATATTAATGTCAACGTACCCGCCCGCTCGATGAAAGGTATACTGATGTTGTTCGAGGATGCTCGGTTCGCGCTCGGTGCTAGAAAAACAGACAAATTCTATAACCCCAAAATGACAAAGGTAGAGGTGACGATCGAGGGAGTCCCCAATCAACTCTACAGCGCGGGTCTTCGAAGTAAGAAAGCAGTTTGCTTCCGGCTCTAAGCGCTCCCCGGAGGTTGCCGCGGTTGCCAAAGACCTGCAGCTCTCAGCCGTCTCCCTCGCGGAGTTCCTGACTACCAAATACGCGTTATGGCTAGACATACGAGCCAACGACGACGACCAAATGCACGATAGTGGACGCCAAGTTGAGAACGCTAGCGAGGGTGTGACGATCCAAATAACCAAAGAGGCGGATGGAGATGGGCCATTGAACGTGTACTTATATATAATTACAGACGCACAAGTCAACATCGAAGATGGCCGATACGTCTCAGCTTTATACTAATTTTAAGAAAATTAGCAATCAATGCCAATTCACGATTGGAGATGCCCACTCTGCCATAATATGTGGGCAGACAGGATGTGGAAAAACGGTTTTCATCCTCGACTTACTCGAGGGGTCCTACCGCGGTGCCTTTTGACACATTGTGATCCTGTGTCCCACTGTACGGCACAACGAGACTTATCAGCGGCGCCAGTGGATATGGGACGACCCTGAGATATACGTTATTGACCCCGGCGACTGACTTCACGATTGGCTGCGTGGCTTATACCAAAGATTCCAGGGTGAGCCCACCCTATACGTGATTGACGACTACTCAGCCAAGGCGGCGATGAGCCATGCGAGGCAAAGCGTATGGATCTCCACTCAAAAGTACAACGCCGTCCTCAAGGATCTGCGCGAGCAAACGAAATGGGTCGCCCTCTTCCACTGCAAGGACCGAGACACATTCGATGAATGTCTTAGAGAGAACGACGTTATCCCAACGCGCGAGGAGCGCCTGGAGGTTCGACAGTTACTTTCGGAAACTAAGCACGCCAAGCTTCTGCTAAAGACCGATCAACCAACTGCTTATAAAGTTATTAATTAATTAATTTTATAATTTTAAGAAAATTAGCAAATGCTGAATAAATGCTGAGCAATTGCTGAACAATGTTGAACAATGCTTAACAATTAATTTTAAGAAAATTAGCAATTGCTTAACAAATGCTTAACAATTAATTTTAAGAAAATTAGCAATTGCTGATCAAATGCTGAACAATTAATTTGAAGAAAATTAGCAAATGCTGAACAATGTTAACAATTTGGTGCTCCGCTTAATAATTCATTTTAAGAAAATTAGCAATTATTGCTTTGTTGCGAGCATAACGGTGATCATAAGTATCGGATTCAACACTGTTGAGTGCGCTTTTATTACTTTTTAATAAATCAATATGTTAAAGTTATGAGACTTGTAAGAATAAGAAAAAAGAAAATTAGCAATAATGAACTGCGACGAACTTCTCGATCAGCTAATGGAAGAAACCTCAACTCCAACTGCCGACACGGTATCTTTCCTGAAAGATAATGAAACATCAACTCCGACAGAGCAATCGGGATCAACTTCAACTCCACAGGAGTCCATCAAGAACCTCGCCGCGGCGACCAAGGTTTCCGAAAACGCTTCCAAGGAATGGCTCAATGAGCAGGCCATCTGGCAGATCTATTTGCCCGCGCAGCGCAATATTCCACGCCCGAAATTCGACGTGCCGGTGCCGAACCTAGTTCATCAAGCAGATCTCCTGTTTCTCCCTCACGATCGCGTCGGTCGCAAAACGTACAAGTACGCACTGACAATCATTGACGTAGCGAGTCGCTATAAGGAGGCTGAGCCTTTGGCCACTAAAGAGTCAAAGGAGATGGCCGAAGCTCTTTCCCGAATATATAAAAGGAGCCCTCTCAAATGGCCGAATCTTCTCCAGGTCGATCCCGGCCGCGAGTTCATGGGCGCGGTCTCTCATCTATTGTCTAAACACAAAGTTTCTGTCAGACGCGGCCGCGTCAACATCCTCAGGGACCAGGGGATCGTGGAGCGGTTCAATCGAACCCTGGCTGATAGGCTGTTTGGTCATCAATATGTCAAAGAGCTTGTAGACCCTCATTCGCGATCGACCGAGTGGGTGGCCAGGCTGCTCGCCGTGGTCTCCGCACTGAACGGAGAGGTGACCAGATTTATCGGTAAGAAACCTGTAGATGCCATCAAGTCTAAAAAGGTGACGAGCAAGCCCTCTGCTGTCTCGCGCGGCCGACCCGTTGGTTTAGCGGAGCAACGGCTTCCATCGGATGTTACCGTCCGGTATCTATATCAACCGGGAGAGCTCGAAGGTGGACGGCGCCTCGCGACGGATCCCGTGTGGTCTCTGAATGTATATCGTCTGGATCGATCTTTTACCAAACCTGATAAGCCCGTGCTCTACTATTTGGCTGATGGTCCATCGCGCGGGTTTGTTCGCGAAGAACTTCTTATGGTGCCTTCTGACACCCAGCTACCCCCGGATCGTCAGAGTCTTTAGATTGTTAATTTTCTTAAAATTATTAAAGAGGTTCTGTATGTATCGTAGTACGCCGAGAGTCCTAATTTTTGTTGACAGTACGTTTTCATAACACCGTCTTTCATTTTAAATCCTCTATTTTGTGCTACATCTATAATGTGTTTTCCATCTTCTGTAGTTTCACTTAGTACTCGTTTATATATATCCCAATTTAAAGTGTTCTCTTGGACATTCCTTTCGCAGAGTTTTTATTAATTTTAATTTGTTCCGAATTATCTTTAGAATTAATTTTTTCTACAAAATAACACTTACTAGATAACGCTATCGCTCTATCTCCGCTAAATTCTAGTTTGAAAAGCCCGGGCTCTCTTTCACTCAATTTATCCCAAGCAAACCATTTCTTTTTTTCTTTTTCAAACTCGTCTAGTAAGTTAGGTCTAATCAATTCCTCTATTGTTTTTCCACTAACTCCTATATACATACTATCCGTGTCCATCTGTATTAATTCAAAGTCTTCTCTTTTTACGTATTTGTCTAGAAATTCGTAGTAAAATTCCTACATTCTCAATTTAGCTAGTTGATAAACCGCTATTCCACAGTTGAAGGGTCTCTTTACTGCACACCTGGGTTTTCTTGAAGATATTTCGTACGCATCTCCTATCTCTTCCAAATCGTCAAAGAATGCAGATCTTAATGCTTTATCAACACAGGTTTCGTCTTGTGTATATGTCGTATTTAAATGTCTCTCTGTTGCCTCTATCATTTTTCCACAACACGAGTTTCCTAATAATTTCATTATATCCGCTACTGGTTTCTTATTTGGTTTTACATCGCCTGTTCGTCTTGCGGCTGTAACTTCTTTTGCGAACCATTCGAATGGTTTTCCACTAATATAATCTATAACACGATGAACTCCAGTTATTTCTAGGCCGTGTTTCAAATACCATTTCAATAGTGGTGCGTACAGCAATACTTTAGTGGCGGTCATCGATCCCACTAATTTCCTTCCATTTCCTCTTGTTCGGCCGGTATCTTCCAAATATTTTAACATGTGGTCAGGAACCTCCTCAACGTCTACTTCTCTGTTTATAAATATTGGGGACATTTCAGAAAACTTATCTTTTAAGTTGTGTGGAACTTCTATATCCACCTCCGCAAACCCAAACCAGTCTCCAGATAAAACTCTTTTACAAAACTTTTTAATAAATTTAGGGTTATGCGGTGTATCTATATGGTGTATAGTTTCTCTCCCACACGGCATCTCTTTATTTAACGTAGATAAATATAACGCGTTTGCATCGTACCCCAAAACAGCCTTGCAAGGTTTGTTAATTCCTATGGAATTAGATCTAATATTTGAAACGCCCGCTTCGGCATATCGTGTAAATACTATTGATGGACCGCCAACTAGAGCGTCTTTCATCATTTCGTATGTTTCTTTTTTTGGTGCATATAGAGCATCCTCCGGTATAATCGTCTTTGAAGATTTTTGTTCTTTAATGGTTCCTCTCAATAAATATTGTATAGCTACTCCAGGTAGTGTTACCGCATCTTTGAAAATATCCACACCTCTGTGTTTATAAAATTCACACATTTTTTCCACCGCTTCTAGGAACGGTGCTACATCTAAATCGTTATAATATTTCAACCAATCTCTGAAGGTTTCCATATTCTCTTCTTTGAAAATTCTACGACATTTGCTTAATTCTGTTTCGTCTAGTAACATTTTCCCAGATAGTTTGGAATACCAATTCTCTATATCAGGCAGTCCTGGGTAATCCAGTTTGTCTGGAGAATCGAACAACTCATAAGGAAAGAAAGATTTCTGTCCTTTGCAGTCGTAGGCTTTTATCCAACTATCGTAATTTACACCCGGTCCTAGGTAAAGTATTACATCAAGAAATCTAAACTCTGGAGTAAATAGAAATATTGTTGCGTTTGTCCGTTTTCCAACCATTACTTTCTTTGCTGTTGATGCCAGTTCGCCTACTAGGTATTTCTGTATTAAGTTTGTATCGTACTTACTACTGTTAAAACCTGTAACAGGTACTTGCTCTATCCACTGTTCGATCTGAGAAACCTGCCTTTTGCGTAAATGTTCTGTATTAAACCCATATCTTAACCATACTTCTTCTCTTATAGCTTTTCCCCTGACTTTCAAATCTTCTACGGATTTTTCTATAAGTTTTGTAGGATCTTTATCACAAATATGAGTTACCGTACCTGAGAAATTATCTCCTATATTAACGCTTACCGGAACGTGCTCAGCTTCGTACTCTAGATTATTACCGAGAGTTTCAAATTCGGGGTTAAGATATGCCTCAAAGTCGTATACTATCTGATATGGATAAAGAGTAGTGTCGCAACCTATCTTTATGTCTTTACCCGTTCTTTGGAATTCGCATTCCCACATAACTACTAGGTTGAATTTTTTGCTTCTAATAAATTTCTCTCTTCTCATTGTGGATGCGCGTTCTTCTTTTCTATGCTTTGCATGAATCTCGCATCCGTGCCAGTAACATCCGTGATAATGATATACTGTATTGTTTTCTGGACAGTATCCATCTACTGGAGCTCCTAAAATCCATCTTTCACCCCCGTGTCCACACTGTTCGTGGTGAATGTGAATTCCCTCCTGCTTTTCCACAGAGTACATCCAATCGATCGCTCAATAACTGTTATTACTTTTTGGGTAAAACACTTTCTCGAACGACGAACGCGGGCGCTCTAAATAATTACCATCACATACTATTTTTGTCTCACCTTTCATACACTTTGATCTGTCTCTCTTCATATTACTCGCTTTCGTGAATTTCTGTTTGCAATTATCGCAGGCGTAAATTTTAGATAGGTTTTTAAGGTTTTTTATCAGAAATGCGTGATTATTAAACAGTCCTATTGTCATTGGTTTATTACCTATTGCCTTATAGTGCGCTGGTACCTTTTTCAACCACCATACATCACATTCGGTGGGTTGATATACTTCTATACCGATTTTAAAAAACTCTTCAACCTTTTTCATGTCCTCAAAAGGAATTGGAGAAACAACCTTATTACCGTGGTATTGTTTACTAAATTCTCTCGCTTTGTCGGTACATCTGTCAGACCTTTTACCTGTTGTGTGCATCGCTAAACATCTGAACAGACAAATGTCGTCATTATACTTATTTAAAGAATACATACCTTTTCTATTCTTCAACCATTCTGGAAGTTCTCCTCCTGCTGCTTCTTTGGATTGTAGTCCCAAATCTGTTCCCCTACTGCCCTGTATTAGCTTTACAAAAACCTCTACCCATCTTACAAACTTCCAATTTGTATTCGGTCTGTCTATTTTATCGGACATTATTCGTGTTTGATCCTTATCTGACAACCATTTTTTAACGGTTTTCATTGACGATAGTGGTTCGCTACCGAGATTTTTGTGAAATATCATAGTTATAGGTTTTCCATTTTTAGTTTCCTCCATATGTTCTAGCTTGTAAGAATATGAATATCTCAAATAAAAATTGGTTGTTAGATACGGAGCGAGTTTATCGGACATGCGTTCAGACTCGTTAATGTCAATGTTTTTTACGAAAGCATAATGTAACTACCCGTCTTCCATTTTCTACCTTTTCCAATGTTTCATCGTGAGGCCCCAATATTTCTTCACCTTTTTCCACTATCGCGCGAACGATAGATTTGTTCTTATTATTTGGTATTGGGTCACCTGTGCGTTTAATTTGGGACAAATTATTGGTGCTTGACGGCTTTATTACACTAGCCTTTAACCCCACAATGATTTCTTTTTGAATTCTGTTACTAACTTTTTCTGCTAGTGAGAGATCTTTAAAGGCTCCTCGTTTGTGGGCGCGGGCAAATCGCTTCATAAACGTCCCATTCTTTGTGGTATTTATCAGCTTTGTTAACCCCCTAATTCTCAACCGTTTACTATAAGTAATCCCTAGAGATTCGGCTTCTCTTCTCAAACTTTCGATTTCTGCTCTAGTTTCTGAAGTTATCATATTTTCTGTATATAATTAATGTTACAATAATCTCTGTGAAATTATTATTATAATCTATAAAATTTATCTGTTCAATTGGACGTGAAAATTTTACATCATGTTTTTTTCACGTCCAATTGAATATAAACATATACATATATATATATGTATAAAATACATATATAATGGAATGTGCTACTTGTTGTAAGACTTTTGCTTGTAAAGACTATCTACGAAGGCATCTATCGAGACTTAGAAAATTTCCTTGTGTCCCCCCACAATTTCAATGCCCCAGATGCCCTTGTAAATTCGTTAGTGCCCAAACGCTTTGTAGACATAAGCAACTGCGATGTCAGGTGGCTAAGGGGGAACGTGGTAGACTAGAGCTGATAGAGTTAGTTGCTGATCTGCAAACTAAATTAGTTATATTGGAGGAGAAAAATGGGGTGTTGGAATATAAACTATTATGCACGGACCCATTGAAATTGCATTAATGATTTCTGTTCAATTTCCAATTTCTAATAATAATTTATCAAATTCTTTATAAGCGACATCGTAGAAACACATATCCGTAAATGAATCGTTGATTTTAATCGGTTTTATAAAATTAGTTTGATATTCGTATAGTGTTTCTCCGATACGCTTTATCTGTATTTGCCTCTTGTGCCAGCGACATAATTTCTGGTATAATATTGTAAATGCTACGTTTTGATCGGACCGTAAAAAATTACGCTGATATTTCATGTATTCGATTTTCCATAGTGTAATATTCTTCAACACAGGCATTACAAGATTCCAATTCCCGGTGTATTTTATTATCCATTTTGTTATAATATTTTATTATAACCTATGAAATTTATCTGTTCAGTTGGACGTCACAATTTACATCATGTGTTTTTCACATCCAATCTACAATGCTCACCAAATTTTGGTTGGTGGTGGGAGCTACAATACAGCTCAATAATGTTAAAAAGTTGGTGGTATCATTTTGACTCCCTCTATGTTACTTTTTGTGGGTGCTGGTACACACTTTTCTTTATTAAATAATTTTTATAAAATTTATGAGAAATTTACCTCGTACTGTTCTTAGCTTTTTTCATATTTTTCTGTTGGTGGCTAGTTTACAAACAACGTTTTTCGATAGTGGTGGGAGCTGTAACGGGTGTCAATAACGCTCCCACATTTGGTGGTATCATTTTGACTCCCTATATACTACTTATTGACAAAGTACCACTATAATATGTTGTCAGAAGAACCATGATTTTTTTACCCATAAAAATATTTTAAAATGTGCCTGATTCCACCATTTTCACTCCAGTTTTCAATTTCTTTCTAGAGGTGTATGCCCTCAGATAGCACTATCCATATAACTTAGCATTCTTGTTGACTATGAGACCACTATAATATGTTGCCAGAAAGAAATGTGATGTGTATGCCAAAAATGTGTCGATGTCCACCATATGATTTACAATCCAGTTTTCAAAACTTATTCTCGGGCCGCAAGCCTGCGGAAACCCGCCCCCACCACCAACCCCTTAGTACTCGTAAAAGTCATGTTCCATTCTTAATGTGACTGTCAGTAGTCAGTAGCACTATGCTACAAGAAATAATTAAATTTTATTTTTTACACCTAAATGTGCTTTAAAATACACCAGATCTTTATGTTTTCCAAAGTAAAAGATGTATACAAATACTCCTACTTTTTATCGAAAATTCCTACTTTTCTGCTACCTTTATGACAAAATTTCTCCAACTTTTGTCAAAAGGTTGCCAGAAAGCCTGCAAAATGTTTGTACAAGTTTCTTCATCATGATAAAACTTTACTATTACTTGACAGATTGCTTCAATATTTGGACACTTGATATATGTGAGCATTTGGAACACACTGATGCTCCTATCAACATGACCTTGGCTTTGTTGTACCTTCACATTTTTGCGGAAAAACTTCGCCATTTTGAGCGTCAAAACTTTTTTCAACCTTTTTCGTGCCTTAAGCATGTTTTTGTGATGCTTACTTTGGCACATGTCCATGATTATGTTTCGGTCCAAATGACTCGGCAGGAGCGATACCGCTTCCGTGGCGGAATTCTTTGACTATCTATATCTCCCAACAACACAAGCAGCGTGTATATTTGTATCAATGCATTTCTCATTCAGCTGACGGTCTGATGCAGATATAAAGTTTCTGTTAAATGCATCAGGCAAGCAAGAAACTCCACATAAATCTGGAATCCGGTCCGGAGATACACTGGTCACAAACTCTTTGACTCCCTCACCACCACCCACCACACTTGGAATGTTTGTACAAGCTTCTTTATCATGGTACATGATATATGTGAGCCTTTGGAACACACTCATGTCGCATTTAACTTGACCTTGACCTTTGTATGCCCCAACCCCACCCTATGCGATAGCTAGGGGGCATATTGCGTTGCTCTTGAGGTTCCGTAAGTAGTATATAAGAGTCACAATAATACCCACCCTCTAGAAGGCACCGGCTACGCGCGGTGCACCCCACCGCATGGTGGTATCATTTGTGACTCTTATATACTACTTGGATTTTCCCCCACTGTTCGGTGGGTATGTATGAGAAGAATGGAACATATTTTTCATCAACCGCGAGACCATATATTTATGACATGAGAAGATACACCCTATTAGAGATAAGAATCCCTATGTTATACTCAGTATATATATACAACATAATGGTTCTAGTTAAGTGTGCGTGGTGGAAGACAGGTAGTCACGAGAGGTGTCATCGCACCGGTATTTACGAATATGCAAAAAACAAAAATCACCGTGCATGGATGCGAAGAGGTTCCGTTTCGCCTCGCCCATGTCGGCATTGTGGGGTAGGGACCAAAGCCGAGTCATTGCTATGTCCACCATGCGGTGGCACTCAGGCTACTCATCGAATGGTTAACAAGGGATTACGTGCTCGCAAGTATTATCGTTTAGTAATAATTCAAATCGGAAATTCACTTAGAAAGATATAATCGATCTGATGTGTAGTTTTTGATAAGTCACGGTGTTTCTACAGCATTAAAACACTGTAGAAAAACATTATCAAACTAATTTTATAAAATTGGAAATTGAACTGAAAAAAACAACTACCAATATTATTAGAGAAAATGGATAATACAATACAATTGGAATTGAAAGTTTTTAATGCCTGTGTTGAAGAAGTTTACGAATAATACGGGGGTTATAGTCCTATATATAAATTCTATAAAATGAAAACACTAGGCGATATCGAATACATGAAATATCAGCGTAATTTATTACGCTCCGATAAAAACGTTGCATTTACAATATTATACCGACAATTATGCGAACTATACAAGAGGCAAATACAAAAATTAAGACGGATAGTGCGTATCGGATATGAAACTAAGGTGTATTATATAAAATTGTTAAAACCCAACCATTCGTTTACGAATATACATTTCTACGATATCGCTTATAAAAATATTGAACAATTATTATTCCACCACGGATTCAAACTCTAAATTTGATATTTTCTTATCGGCCAACGCTTTGAACACTATAACGTCGATGCAATTTTTCTTAGACCTGGCGAGAACGGATATTCTATCATGTTTTCTACATTTTTTCTCGAGTTTTCCACCCGACGCCCTAATTACCATACAAAGTATTCCAGATAAAACGGTAATTCCACTCAAAATCCCTGCAAGTGGAACCGTTACAATTGTATATAGCATTGCAGCAGTCCCCGCACCACTCATTACAGATAAACTTGCCAGAACCGTACTAGATGCTTCAGCTATGTTCGCCGCACGCTTATATTTTTTAGCGTGTCTTTTTCTATTTCTATATTCTCTAGCTAAAATATCCTGCATAGCGACGATATTATTCAACCTAAAATCTTAACTTCTTTCGTTAATTGGATACAGTGCTGATGGAGTGGTATTGACAATTGGAAGCGGTGATTCGTTCATGATTTTCAATATATTAGTATTTACAAATTAAGTTCAATTAACAATGAGACAATAGTGGAAGAACTCGCTGGGTCAGCGATTTTCGTAACAAAGTTAATAACACTACCTTCGGAAAGTCTAATTAGATCATCACCGGCGAAAAAAACCACTGACGAACTATCTCCAGCGAGTTTAGTGACTCCAATTGCCCGTTCTTCCCCATCCAGTACGCAGATTTATTTATCATGTCCGCGCCCACAGGTTTACCATTAGCATTAACCGAGCAGACCGCCATTCGGAGAAGTGTACCTGGAGCTGTCATGGTGTATCCCCCATATTTATTACTCACTTTGGCACCGAACGAATATTCAGGGAGCCCCTCAACCAATGAGCCCCACTTCTCAGCCCAAACTGTTATGACACGTTTTTGTATTTTCATTGTTTTCAACAATCCGGAAAGTCCCCCGATAGAGGTATGGACCTCAGCACGAATATTTTCAGAGGCCTCCTCAAGCGCTTTGGTCGCGGCTCTACGAGCATGTTTCAGTTTATCGGAAACTTCGGTTATTTTTCCGTCTAGTTCAGTAAGTGCAGCTTCTCTGATGAGAGAGTCCTCTGAGCGCAACGCATCATAAGCCTCCTTAATGGCCGCCTGGTGGTCTTCTAGGGCTTTTTCAACACCCAACCGGGCCTCTTTTTGAAATTCAGTTATTTTTCCGTCTAGTTCAGCAACCGCCGCTTCTCTGATGAGAATGTCCTCTGAGCGCAACACCCCATAAGCCTCCGCAAGGGCCGCCTTGTGGTCTTCTCGGACCCCCTCAACCCCCAACCGGGTCTCTTTCCGAAATTCGGCTATTTTTCCGTCTAGTTCAGTAAGTGTCGCTTCTCTGCTGAGAGAGTCATCTAAGCGCAACACCCCATAAGCCTCCACAAGGGCCGCCTTGTGGTCTTCTCGGACCCCCTCAACCCCCAACCAGGTCTCTTTTCGAAATTTGGTTATTTTCCCGTCTAGTTCAGTAAATGCCGCTTCTCTGATGAGAGAGTCCTTTAAGCGCAACGCATCATAAGCCTCCGTAAGGTCCGCCTGGTGGTCTTCTCGGACTTTATCAATACCCGACCTGGCCTCTTTTCGAAATTTGGTTATTTGTTTTCCTAGTTCGGTAAGTGCCGCTTCTCTGATGAGAGAGTCCTTTAAGCGCAACGCATCATAAGCCTCCGTAAGGTCCGCCTGGTGGTCTTCTCGGACTTTATCAATACCCGACCTGGCCTCTTTTTGAAATTCGGTTATTTTAGTTCCGTATGCGTTTCTTCACGACTTTGTGTATTCATAGCCGGGGCATATTCTCTAAGGTGTGATAGTAGACTCTTGTGAATATCGTCCGTGGCCGCCGATATAGTTATATTGATCAAGGCCTTTGTTTTTTGGGTAGTTAAAAAGTCGCCCTCTGTTGGGATGAATCCCCCTTCTGCCGGTTCCAAATTCTTTGAATTTGTCACCCAATCGGAAGAACTACCTGGTCCGTATATACTCATTGTCAATAATGTTGATAATATATATTACGAACATGCGTTTAATTCTAATTAATTTTAAAAAATTACAAAATTAATTAATTTGAAATTTCTAGGACGACCGAAATCGGGTAATCGTTCTTCAACTCTCGCCCTTTATCATCAAGAATAGAAATCTTCAACTCGTGGATGTGTCCCGATTCCAAAACTTTCATCTCGAGGTGTGGGAAGTCTAAGGTCACGGTCTCCCCAAAGAAACAGTCGCTGGCTGGCACTGTTTTCAGTAATGTGCTGGGGGATCCGTCTACCATGTTGTACGATGTGTTCACCCGATCCAGGTGCACCCCGAGAGTTTTCGTGACGGCGAAGTTTACTGGGGTCGTGCCGACGTGCTAGCCCGGATCAAACATTCCATCATCGTTGGCAGGGTATGTTATTTTAAATCCTAACAGTGAGCCCAACCTCGGCGAGATCCTTAACTTTTTATCAACGGTCAATGTCGCAAGCTTTCGAGACTGCGAGAGTGGCTACACCAGGAATCTTCGCCGCGATAAAAGCTTGGAGATTTCCGAAACTCTAAAGGCCATGGGGTACTATGGCATCCTCGTCAATATCTCCTAAGAAAAACTCGAGCGGTTCAATGTTTCGCCAGCCTACCGTGAAGGTGATTGATCTAAGGCCTACTCGGCGTTGTCCGCAGCAGTTGTCTATTAACTTTTGAAGTTCACAACACTTTTGAACATGAGTGATAGTAGCAAACATAATAATATCTTTCAATGGATACCAAAGCATTTAGCTTTAATTCTAATGCAAAGTACGCGGTCGGTGGTAAATACACGCAAAAAGATGTTGTTAACCGCCTTGTGCACCCAACCGTAACGGTTAGACCGGAAAGTGGCTTTGCCACCAATTTCCCTAACACGTTTGAGAAATATGTGAGTTCCAAGGACTACTAGTCAAGATGTAATACTAAGATGGAATTTTTCCCATATGAACTTCTGGCAGAACCAGCTAAATTTCGCTGTATGGTGCACAACGGCCGGATGCGGAGTTTCGCATCAAGACCATCTGACATCCAAGAATGTCATGCTCCGAAGTGTCTACAACTTTCACGTGTATTACACAATTAGGAGGATTCTCAAAGAACTAGGTATTCCACTACCTCATGACAACGGCTGGGATCCCATTTCCAGCACATACGACCGTAAGGCGTTCGAAAGATTGTGTAACGAATTTGGGGTACCAAAAGACGCGGACTGGAGACAGAAAGTATACACCCCAACCGACAGTTTAGGGTTAGTTCACCTTAAAGGTTTAGTTAGTGGTGGGCATCTTGATAAAGTTCCCGCATATTTCTCAGGGTTGTGGAATGCTCGCGGAGCTAACCCACCACCAAATGGCAACATGGACTAAATATAATTATAAATTGAATAAGATGACGTTCGGCGATGAAGTGCTTGGAGGGCTTGCGTGTAAAGACGGTTATTGTCATTGGCTACCTACTAAAGTAGCCCACGTGGAATACCTAGACCTGGGTGATACTCCACAGATGTGAAATGCGTGGACCACATTTATGTTAGATGAAAGCACTGGATTTACGCAGGGTGGGGTTATTCGCCTCAACGAATCCATTCGCATATACGTATGGGCAATCCTCGCCTCACAGAAGCAAACGCGCAGCGCTATACTGGGTACGGGAAAGGCCTTTGACGCACAAAAACAGTTCTTGGCACTTGTCGAGGACGCCATCTCAGCTAAGGTGGACCTCCAGAAGGCGATCCAGAATTATCAAGACGTTTTGCAGACTGCCCGTACCCCGGTAGACTACGCAACGGGAACGTGAACACGGGTATCATCAAGCTCCCACTCAAGATGCCCGGGCGCGGAGTTGTTAGTGGAACCGATTTCATAAAACCCCCAATTCATCCAATCGTGACTGGATTGGATACACCCACCCCAATTCGTAAATTGGATGCACCATCGAGTCCCCCTAATCCAATCGTAATTGGAACAGGAGTGGAAACACCAATCGAGATTGGAAGCACAACACACGAGGAGGAGAAATTAGCGCTCGTCGTTGCCCTCGTGGCGGTCGGACTATTTGCGCTTTGGTTTCAGGAACTCTCTGGCGGAGAATAGTAGCAGACCGGCGATCGCCACGATTAAAGCCCAATTATTTTTGGCGAGCCATCCGGCCGTTTTTGCTAATACAGATAGCAAGTAAGAAACGATACTTCCGATCAGTCCAGGTAGTGCGGCAGCCGCCTTTACGGCTAATTTAGCCAGGAGACTGGCGAGGGCTTTTAGTTGTTTTTTTACCCACTCCTTGGCTCCACCTGATGGCGCGAGTGGTGGTGTGGGTGCTGGCGCGGGTGGTGGCGCCGCACCACCAGTGAAAGCTATAACTATGGTCGATATCGTCATGCCGATAGCAACGAGG